>JAXGGA010003293.1:0-105149 GCA_038373865.1 Uloborus plumipes | reverse complement strand
TTTTAAATTTGTCTTTTTGCATGTAAACTGTGAATAAGTTATGGATAACCCTAAATGCTCCATAGGAGTTTTTGAGAATGATGATAGTAATATTTTAAGTTACAGTAGGCAGTCTACTGTAAATAGTATTTCTGAGTACAGTGATGATGATAAAACTTTACTGCACCTGAGAACTAGGTGTAAAACTATTGAAACTTTGTACCTACCAGCAAGAAGTTCCATAAAGGTGGCAAAACTTGGCAAGAAATTTTTTTGCATGGTAGGTACAAACAGTTTCAATAGTTTTACACCCAGTACTCAGGTGCAGTAAAGTTTTATCATCATCACTGTACTCGGAAATACTATTTACAGTAGATTGCCTACGGTAACTTAAAATATTACAATCATCATTCTCAAAAACTCCTGTGGAGCATTTAGGGTTATCCATAACTTATTCACAGTTTACATGTAGAAAGACAAATTTAAATTTATATTTAAGGATTCTAAAGAATTTCTTCTTTTACCTTTAACAAAACATTCTGTGAATATGAATGAACTTGAAATGAAAAGAAATCACATCAGCTTCACAAGATTTTACAGCAGAAACACTAGCTCAACAACCTACTTCTTTCAGAATTTGAAAGACAACTAAGATACACATGTGAGAGCAAGTCAGAACAAGGATGACCACATGGTACGAACAAACCTGGACAAGTTGAGAAATGCTCAGTCCTGTTGTAGGTAGCAATCAGATGTTTAAAAATCAGACAAGTTTAGTGGTATTCTATATTCCCAGGTGTTACAAATATTAAATTATCTTATTAAACTTTAAATATGTTTCTTCATTGCCCTTCTTAGTCTTTTTTTAGCATTTAAGGCAAAGAATAAGGCATATAATTACATTTAAATAAAAAAAAAGATTTAAAAAAATGAAAATAATCGTGTTGTTTTTGTGCAATTTTTTGAAAGTTCAGTTCCTTATATCTGCCAAACGCCTTTGAATAACAAAGCAACTTTTATTTTATTAGAAAGCTGGTAAAAAGTACTTAAAATACCACATGTAAAAATTTTTTTATCTTGCCCCTCACATGCATTTTTTTAGCGTTGAAAATTGGATTTTTTTAAAAATGTACAACTTTGGGGGGGCATATCTCATAAAGGGGGTGGAATAACAAGCCAATTTTTTTTATACAGTAAGTAACCATGACTATAAATATATAATGGAAAAATCGGCTTGTTACTTTGAACCCTTCATGGATTTTTTAATATTCGAAAGTAGTAAAAAATGTCATTTTCGTCGTGAACTTTGACCTTGAAAAAATAAGTATTTTTTTTTAATCTGAAATTTATTGATAGCATATATAAAAAGATCTTTTTCTTAGCTTTCCAATGAGCTATAGTTGAGCTCAAAATCTTTGATAGAAAAAAAGTTATAGTTCATAAGGCAAAGCATCAAAACGCCCGATTCTCGCTGTTGCCAACAACAAAAAGGGCCTATATATCAAAGGGTAAATTTTTTAAAAATAAAATGAACACTATTTTCAGCTCTGGGAAGTAAAAGGAATACACATGCAAATTTTCATCAAAATCAAAAATGACGATGCGCACCCCATTTGTTGATTTAAAATGGAATTACCCATACACAAGCATCTTGTCAAACATACCAAAAATATTAGTTTACTGTTATATTAAAATATTAATGGTTAAAGATTATTCTTAATACTCATAAGTTTTAATAAATAGTACATTTAAATGAAAAAAATATCTTGTATTATCTTCTTGGTGTGCTTATACCAGAAACAAGACAGCAATTTCTATTCATCTACGTCGACTTTAAGTCTATTCTAATGCATAAGCTTCGCAGAATGCGCAACAGTATGGAGAAGAAGTTGAAAAAAAAACCTTCCAATACGCTACCTTTCGTTAATTATTAAATTTCAGTATTTCTTAGCAACTTATTACTACCTTTTTTCCCTAACAAGACGTTGCAAAATCAAATATTCATATGTTAAAAGTTCTAATGAGTTCTGGAAGAAAATCAATTACCTTTTTCTTTCTTCTGGAAATGAAAATGAGTCCACACTTTTTTTGCTTGGAGTATCAAAACTTACTTTCAGTGTAGTAAGCACCAATGTAGCGTATAATTAAAGAAAGACAAATTTTAATTCAGGAGTGAAAGGATAATTCCGCAAATAATGCTTCTGCTAATTTATGTGCTTATCAATAATTTATTTCCTTATCAATATGTGTGAAAAAATCCCTATGCTTCTGTTGAACCGCTTAACCTAATTAGGCCATAATCCGAGTTGTTTTTAATGTTAGCAAATTGTCTCTTGCTATTAGGAGAGTAAAAAATGTCTGAAGCAACAGCATAGAATAAAGATTAAAGCTTTTTTTCATTATTTGTTCAGTCGCACATTATCGCACTAAAGAGCAGGAATATTAACCTAAAAAGTGCGGTACTTTTTGTTATTAATCAAAGCACCACGAATAAAAGATAGGAATTGTTAGGTAATGATATGGTATTGTGTGCAAAATCTATAGGTGTACACGTACATTTGATGCTAATTTATTTTTTGGCTCAATATAAACGATCCATTAAAATGTCATGGAAGCAAATTAGGTTCATTCTTTCCTTCGAAGGAAATGTTAACTGTTAGAAAACGTACACAATATATTAAAAGTAAATTATCCAGCTAATCTGATTTAGTATTCAGTGAATAATATTTTTATTAGTTAAACAATGGCTAATTTCAAGCTCTCATCTTGAGTTAACTATATTTATATATACTATACATCATACCCGAGAATGTGTTATAGAATCTTTCTCACTGGATAATTATTAAATACATGATCTCACAGCTGATGGAAAAGGGATTTTTTTTCTTTTTACTGTTTTAGTGTAAAAATTAATTGTAAATCATAACCTTCTATTTTTCACCGTCCAAAATTTACAAAATGTAATAGCAGTATGGATTTAATTTAAAATCCGATAGTGTTTACATGTATATTCAAGCGGGAAACGAGATCCGTTATTCAATGCTAAGTAGGAGGTTTTTTGTATCAATCTGATGGATTAACCGCTAGCGTAGCCAATGTTGTGAGTGATTTTTTTAAGAACAGGCGTTTGGCTAGTAAATAGACATGTATTGCATATTGGTGGCTTTCTTGCAGCATGCGTCGAGTAGTAAAAAAGACTAAAAACATCACAGAATGCTTGTAATAAGACTTTGTAGCATATATGAATGTAAAGAAATCATTGTGTGCACGAAATTTCCCCATTGATTTCATCAATAATGTCTTAAAGGGGCCCAAACCTGGAAAGATAATTTGTAAACCCTTTAAAAAAAATGAAGGGTCAGGGGGAAAAAACCACGGTAGTCCACTTTTTGTTGATTTTATACTGATGCTACCACCTGTTAGAAAAATAAGTGTAATTTCGTTTAGTATATGTACAATATTCGTGAAAAAACACTGTAGTCCATATATCATTGTCATTTTAGAACAAGTATACTGGGGAAGTTTATGAGTTCGTAAAGTTTAAATTTCGTTTTTCTCAAAATGAACCAAATGTGACTACCGTGGTTTTTCCCCCTGACCCTTCAAATACAATTGAATTATAGTTGTTTCCTTCATTTCCTGTGTTGCTCTAATTTAAGATGCGCATGGTCCATTTTAGGGACACACATTCCTAATTTATGCTTTTGAAACATTGTAAAAGATAATTTGTAAATATATATATATATATATATATATATATATATATATATATATATATATATATATATTATATATATATATATATATATATATATATATATATATATATATATATATATATATATATATATATATATGCAGCAACTTCGTCCACATAAGATGTTTTTTTATAACATTTGGCTTACGACTCCTAGTTTTTATTTGTTTTATTTTATTTTAATATTTTGTTTCATATATAGCAATACTGTGGTTCATCTTGTTCTTAGGGGGTCCAGTACAGATGGTCTTTCCCCTACAGTTTAGGTGTTAAATAACCCTTTGTACTCAGTTGTCTCCTCTGAGGAGATATTATTCATGGATTTAGAAAAAAAAAATGGAGGAACACTTAAATTTACTATTTAATTCATAGTTGGAATTAATCCATTGGTTTGAAAAAAGCGTACTTTATCTCATATTTATTTATTTAAAAAAAACATATTTATATTTATTTTACTCTTAATGTAAACAAAATTTTCAGATCAATTTTGTTTTACAACACTTTCAACAAAACAATAAACAGAACACCATATAATCTTGTCAATCATGCGAAATGTTAGGACAGATAAAAATAAAATATATATACTCCGTGTCTTTCATTTTGTCTTATACATTGACGTTTTATTTTTCGCTTGTTTTATCCCGATGCAATAAATCAATTGATTTAGCCTCCGACGAGGTCGGACATTTTTTGATTGGATAGGAACTTGTGAACTTAAAGGTTATTTGTTACATTTCTGTTGAAGAGAATAAGGAATTTTGTATGATCGGCGATTTTTCCCGGCAGATTCCGCAGAACAATCGACCTGTAAATCTCGTCAAACTACTTCGAACTTTTCTGTTCCATTTTATCAAAGAGATTCTTTTCTGCCTTTTCTGCCAAATCCGAGCATGGCGAATAATTTCATAAGTAAAATTCCTATCCCTTTTTCGATTTCTAGACCCTTCATTAGCAATATCCACTTGAGTTATGAATCACCATGATTATCGCTGAGATATAAATAATAATTGTTAAATAACAACTATTTGTGTTGTGATTTAAGGACAAGGTAAATAATTTTTGTTCTTTAATTGTTTAGCTTATTCGTTCCAGTTAGTAAAATACTTGATCTATTAAAAATATTTTTTCTTTTTATCTAAATAGTGAATAGCCTTTTTTTCTTTATTTATATTATTTATTTATTTGATTAACTCATGCATAAAATAATGTAGAATTTTTAAACCATCGGCATTATTTAAAAAAAATTAAAAAAAAAAACACTTTAGATCAAGTTATCACTATAAATTATAGATTATGTTAAAATAAAATTCAGACTAACATTAAACATTTTTCCATGACTGTCGGATTCAGGGAGAAATTCTCCGCAGGAAAAACCCGTAGTTTGTGAGCTGGGGGTGAGCCCTATGGCCATGTATAAAATTTGCCTTATTATAATAATATATATTATCACTTTCTGCACTGTTAAAAATGTTGAGAAATGTTACTGTGAAAGTACTGGCAGCCATATTAGCGGTACGTTTGACCGCAAAAATTTGCAGTAAACTAGGATTTTACAGTTTATGTACGGTAAAAAAAGATAGCGCTGTGGCTAATTTCTCTGAGAAAAAAGACAAGATATAAACAGTCAGGTTCAAGCTTGAGTTCATGTTATTCACCGACCAGCTCGCTATCCACTATGCTGCCAAAGTGGACTCGACAGAAAGATGAACGGGGAATTATATACTGGTCACAATAAGATAATGAAACTAATAATTTTATTTTAAATGATTAATATAACGATGAAGAACTATATAAACAAAGCAGTAAATCATGGCAAAAATGTGCAATGCCACTTTTATGCCCGTACCTTTTTACACTATTTTAACTTTCACGGAATCTAGTGGGCAAATAGGTGATTTTTTTTGCGCAATCTTTGATTGGGAATTATTTCAGTTTCACTAGCTTTTCCACAAAATATAATATTTTTAAAATATTTTACCACTTAACAGGCTTTCAGAGTACAATAATACAAATAATAGTTAATAACATTGTCACCTGCATTAAAATGTTTCGTCTAGTTATTAAAATGAAGAGGTGGGATTAACCATGCTTTTCAGATGATATGGGAGACAGTAGGTCCACAAATGCTGTAGGTCCAATGCAGAACCATGTTATGAACTCCAAGTATTTCAGTTTTAAATAAATCATTCAAAAATCTCACAGACGTGTAAAATAACAGACAGTGAATATTTGTTGTATGGCAATAAAATTAATTTCGGGTATAAATATGATAAATCAGGGCTCTGAGATAATTTAACTTTAAACATTATCGAATTTGGGAAACCTTGATTGTTGTTAAACACTACTGCAAAACTTCTTAGAACTGTCATGATTGTTTTTTCTTAATAATAACCTAAACATGATTCTAAAAAAAATGCACAAAATAAGCTTAGCACTTGTTTGACCGTAGTCATTTTTTCCCTGAACTTAAGAAAATTGCTCAAGAAGCCCTCAGTTCAGGGCTCACTTTCAGGAAAGTTTAGAATGGTGCCAAGAATTTTTAACGTGTTTAAAACTTTATGCTCTAAATGTGAAGGAAAAGGAGAGAAAAAACTTAGCTTCTGTCAGATTTTTATTTATTTTATTTTATTTATTATTATTTTTAAAATGATTCACTGTTTTCTAGGACACTAGAGATAATACCTAGGGAAAATTTCATTAAAAGTAAAAATATCAATTATTACGCCTCAATAGCCAATCTCTCGCTTAGAAAGAATTACTCTTAGTAAACTTGGAAGACTTAATAGTAAGATGTAGCATTTTATCACAAACAATGTTTGACTGTAACTGAATGTATGACATATTGATTTAGTTATAAAAACTACAATTGTCCTACTTTTAGGTTTTGTTTATTTTCTTTTCAAACTGGATGTAAAATAAACTACGACTTTCCCTCCCAGCAAATCGAATTTTCCATCCAATGTATTTAATTGTAACTCTTGCATATGTTTGGAAATTCTAATCTTTTCATTAAAGCTGCACATTGGAAATGAACCCAACTCCCTAGTTGAATAAATTAACAATTTAAAGAGGAAAAATTCCTGCTGGAGAGTCCAAATATTCCTCTAAATAACACTCCTCGCCTTATCCTCCTCGCTAGGAAAGCTGATACGTAATTATATCACCAGAAAACGTCGCACCCTGTTTGTCGATATCAATTTGAGAAAGTTCCCGAAAGAGGATAGCAACCATCTCATCCTTGCGTTATC
Source organism: Uloborus plumipes (assembly GCA_038373865.1). Taxonomy (NCBI): domain Eukaryota; kingdom Metazoa; phylum Arthropoda; class Arachnida; order Araneae; family Uloboridae; genus Uloborus; species Uloborus plumipes. Next base: position 98,165 of record JAXGGA010003293.1, on the reverse strand, counting down.
TACCTGGAATGCAATAAGTTGGATCTTTTGCGTTTATTAGAAGTAAAGGCACAAAATAATGTCAAGACCTTGTCAAGGCGCTAACAATGCCCTTACAATAGCCTTAACATCTCATTATTCCGAGACAGGAACGTAATTTCGGGATCTTTATGTGCAGAGCTGCTTGTTAAGCTCTGCACTCCTTAAAAATGTGAGAAGAAAAAGATTCTTTAGCTTGCTTCTAATTTCAGATATCATTTTTACCTTTCGAATGAATCTATTTTTTATTTCTGTTCTCTTTTGCCGGACGTGATTAAGTCATTATAAAGGAGAGTAACGACTTTTTAGCTGCTGATGCTCTTTTACAGCAATTACGTATTTCCTTACGCTTCTTCAACTTGTTATACAAGTCCTTCTGCACAAAATTTTTGTAAGTGGTTAGTCACATTCTAAAGAGCCAGCATAAACGTATTGTTAACTAACTGTAGAGTAAGTCGGGGTATTACACCCCAATTAAGAATATTTAAAAAAATACCCCCCCCCCCCCGTTAATGATAAATAAAAAGATAACACCTTCGAGATTTCTCCTTGTAGGCACCTTTGCTGTGTAAATCATATCATTACCAATAAATACGAAACAAATTATTTATTTAGAAATGATGAAATTGTAACTACAAGGCTTATTACCGTGATAGTCAAAAAATTAGCTAAACTTCATCGGGTTATTCCCCACACAAAATAAAATCACAAAACATATTACAGTCAGTAAAATGGGCATTAATCAAATAAATTAAAACTAACAATTATAAAATTAAAACAATTGCAGTTTAAATTTACCTGAACTTTACAGCATGAGCTTGAATATTAAACAATCGCTTTTAATTTTTTTCACAATCATTGCATATTGTATCACTCAGTCAGATTTATTACACAACACAATTTCATAAATCGTTTGATAAAGGGTTCGACTCATCAACATTACTTTCACTTGCAGATTTTTGTCGTATTCCTTTCTAGAGAAGTTAGTAGTTTTTATTTGTCAAAACACATTGTGGGGTTTTTATAGTATCAAAATCTGGACCTACAGTAATTTTCAACTATTTTTCCTCTCTTCTATATAATTAAAGTCAAAGTATGTCTCTTTGAAGATTCCAGAGCATTCGTTATGTAGCTTAGAAGGCAATTTTCACTCAAATTTTCTCTTCACAGAAAAAAAGTCCCTTACACCGTTACATGCATTTATAACCCCAACTTTATAGTTTTCTCCTAAAATGCTGTTACGAAACTCATATTTTTTGCTTAATTAACTGAAAAAATATTTACTATGAAGCATACTGCTTTGAAGCCTCATTAGTGGGGAAAATAACCCGAGTTAAGTGTAAGTAACCTTTTTGTCAAGGTAAATTGCCCCAGCCCCTAGCGGTTAAACATAGTGTCAATATGGCCGGAATCAACGTTACTAGCCTTTTTTGGAATGTTCTTTCATTGTTAAATCAGTTGAACCAGAAAAATGGAGGAATAATCATTAGTTACATAAAAATTCTTAAAAACACTAACTTAGATCACCTGCTAAAAAATGCCACTTTTTCCTTTTGATTTCCTTTAAAATCATAGCTATCGTCTGTAACCGGTAGAAAGTTATAAAGCGCTATTTTTTCCATACCGCTACCTCTGAAAAAATGCACACCAATGAACGTGTGGGTGTAAATATGAATAAGAATAGATTTGTAATTTCATCAGGCGGAGCGTCTAAGCTTGAACTACCCAGCCTGCACTCACCTAGTTTACTCTTATTTAATCTAATTGCATAGTATAGTAGCTTTAGAGATGGCGCTGCAATTCTTAAAAGCGCCACAAGTATGTATGTATGTATGGTGTTCATGTATAGTGTTCTTAACAGTATGTATAGTGTTCATTAAACTATATTTTAGAGAAGGAATTGTTTAAAACGGAATTAAATATTTTGTTCAAGAATTGTTTTCCTTTAATACTATACTTTTCTGTGAAAAAAAATGGTAAATAATAAAAAAGTGAAGTGTTTTCATTGTATTTGTTTAAGCGGAGTAATCTTTGTACTTAGTTGCTTCTTTATCAGTTTCTTAGTTCATTGCTTAAGGAAAAATAGTAGATCATAGATTGTCTTGAATTTTTTTTCCCTATTATATCTTAAGATATATTTTTCTTAAACATCTTATATATCTAAATTTAAAAAAAAATATGCTATAATTTCATGATACAGTAATTATAAGGAAAAAAACCTATTTTTTTTCTCTAGAGCAAAGTAAGTTAAAAAATGAAGGCTTATAAATTTATATTTTTAGGCACGCATTTGCCGGTAATGTGATCCCTAAGAGGAAGAAAAATTGTGTTTAGCAGACCAATGTCATTTCTTCTTTTTTTAGCATTCATTCAAACTAAATAAAAAATAAATAAATAAATCAATGAAATAAATAAGAGGATTAAAGAAGGCTTACTGTCTCAAAAAATGTCGCTAAACATAAAAAGAAGTATAATAACAGCACTGAAAAAATATATAAAACAAGCTTATGAAAAGAAGGAAATGTGTTTGCCTACTTTCTTCCCCCCTCCCTTAACATTCTCACAAAACGTTTTTGCTCTAAAAATCTGCATCGCTATGTCGATACTTCTTTCGCTGATTTAACACCTTTTTCCTTAAAAAATAGAGTAGTTCTTAAAAACTAAGCTAGTTCTCCGGGAGAATTTAAATCTTGCATATACCTAATGTATCACTTTCATGAAAAAATAATTCGAAACAAAAATAATGCTACAAAAAAAAAAAAAAAAAAAACAAAGGCGTAAGGTTATATAAACTCGGTTTCACGTCTTATACGTAAAACACAAATTATTTTAAGATTGATTTGATTGTTGATTTTTCAGCAAATATTTTATCGTAGAAAACTTGAGCGTTTTATGCTGTTACCTCAAGAAATGAAATATTTGAATGGATTTGAGTAAATGAGTTGCTTCTTCCGTCAATTGAATGATTTACGTCCGGCCAATAGTCTTATCATTTTCACATTCATATATAATGAAAAAAACTATGTTTTAAGTTATTTTTCATCAAATGAAAACATGTAATGGGTTATTTTGCTTTTCTTTTATGTATGGCTCTCTTGGATGAAAATGCTTAACTTATTTTAAATATAAAAGTAAAATAACAAATTTGTTCACAATCACACTGGAACAAGATGTTAACTATTATATAAAGAGTTTCATATATTGATGAAAGAATAGAAACATTAATGAATACGCTTCTCTATTATGAAAAGCTAAATGATTTCTAAAATAAAAAAGCAAAAAAAAAAAAAATGACGTAAGTGATAGAAAAAAAAGAGCTGTTAGAAATAATAAACACCTATAAAGCACTTTTGTTATTCAACTCAAAATAAAATTGAAATACAGTTTACTCTAATCCTCGTCTACTATTTCAAATCAAATAACAATGAAGAAACAATCTTTTATCTCTAAAAATGTTCTATAATTCCCGATTTTAATCCTTTATTCGCTTTATCGTGGCTTACTAGAAATGAGACGCTACATTTTTATGGATACAATTTTTGTTATTCTCTAAATATATATAATCTATTATTAAAGGAAAAATATTTCTGCATTCCAGAGTGTGTCATTCTACTTAAAAAAGTGCTAACACTCTACTGCGAAGCTATCTCAGTATGCAGAATTCAAAATTTTAACACCAGACAAAAAGGGATTTGCTGTAGTTGAACTTACACTAGCAGTTATTTTAATGCTTCTCCTCCTAGCTCAACTTCTCACAGCGTACATAATCGCATTAGTATAGAAAATCTCGTTTATGCTCAGTCTCGCTTTTAGTATTTGGAAAACCCTGAAGATAGTTTCAGAACAGAATACCAATGAAGACAAAGGCAGAGGAAAAGTCTGATGAAATCTCTATTGTGCAATTTGATGGCGTCTTTTGTTCTTCATATATATCTCACCTTTTAGCCTCGGCTCTGTTCTTTTAAGAATATGAGGAGTAATACCTTTTATTCGTGAGTGAAGCAGAGAATTGCAAAGAGTGGAAGATTAGGGGATTAAAAATACAAAAGTAAGCTTTACGTTTCGAGGAAAGGACACTTTCTTGACTCTTAATTATTTTTCTACCATTTATTAATTTTCTTTATTCACACACACTTTATATATATATATATATATATATATATATATATATATATATATATATATATATATATATATATATATATATATATGTAAAGTGGCAGAAAAAATGCACCTCTTGCGTATTTCCCAAAACATATGCAAAATATGATTTTTTTATTTATATGTTTAAACAATAATGGTACTATTTCTATAAAATCTGAATATCTCTCTCTCTTTTTTTTTTGTTTTGTGGATTAAATTATTTTTCTCAATTATTTAAAAAAATGAAAAATACGAAAAGAAAAAAAACACTAAGTAAACGCGGGAAAAGGTATAGATGAACAATTTTACAGTGGTCGTGCATAAAAGATATCTCGTTCTTAATATAATCCTACTTGTTTCATGAAAACAGAGTCAAATAATGCTTGCATGCAATTTTATTTTAGTAGCAGGTTTCTTAGCTGCAATTTTGTGAACCGATCATATACTAACATTTTTCAACTCAGACTAATCTAAAACTGCTAATGTAGTATGTTTGTTGGACTGCAAGAAAAATACGCTAAAATTGCTGTCCCTATGTCCGTAATGTTTTGGCGATGAAAGCTTCTAAATAAGGCAAAAAATTATTCAAAAAATAAATGCATTGCTTGTACAAATTTTTTTGAATGAAAGAAAGAAGAATCGGGAAAAAACTACAACTTCCTGCATTTTTCAAAATAATACAGCTCAAGGGATATATGCTTGAAATTTACGATTGGAACATTGAATGCATCCATTTAAGGTAGGTGAGACAAATAAGGACATTAAAATCAATCTATGCCACCATCCTTTTTTTTTTTAATTTAGTATAACAAATTTGCCTATATCTTGACCTCAGCGTCAGCAAATATCCTAACTGATAATAAATTGCTATCAACAAGACTTTGTAGACAACATTAGCCAACAGTGCACGTTCAGAAAAGCGTTTTCAAGACCACCTGATTTTATGTTACTGGCAGTTTTGTTTCTTTATGGTTTTTACTTATAATTTTATCAAACAGTTTTTAATTGTTCGTAAAACCCAATTTATGTTGTACCGGAATTCACGATATGTAAAAAACTATGTCGTTGTTTGCCGTCTTCTTTTTCAGTTATTTGATAACCTAGAAAAAAAAGATTGATACCCAATTAGGAGATGGTTGACCTTATGAAGACGTCTTTGTTCTGATTTACCGCTTTAGTTCCAAGCAGAGCGATTGCGCTGCACTGTTCAGATTTTGTGTCGACAAAACTCAGCACACTTAAAGCAATTTAATCAACTGACGGCGCTTCGATTTCTCGACAGTGTTTTTTCAATACCGCTTGGGACTCAAACGGTTAAGACACCGGAGGATATGGTATAAGGTAGATATTGTGCTGCATATGCAGCAAATGCATGCAGTAACTGTGAGTAGGAGTGGCCAAAAACATTAAAAAAAAAAAAAAAAAATTATTAATTCCCCCAGAGCATGAACTAATCTTTTTCCTTTTCATTGAAATAAATATGGAACTTTTGAAAATGTTTTGAGTTCTTTTTATTAGTTTGGTAGTCCTTTTTTTGGCGTTTTTTTCTTCAGGTCTATGCGAGGTAATAATTGCTGAGAGTAAGTTCTTTTGGTTATCCTTGATTCTAATATGGCTAAATCCTCTTTGTTCTTTAAAACCGCTCACAAACGTAATAAGAACCTAATTTGTAATGAATACATTATATTTTATTTTCTTAAATTGCTAATTAATGATTGTTTATGAGTTACCTAATGAAAGTGGAAAAGCTGAAGCCAATTGAATCATCAATGTGCGATATATTTTTCCACGAATTTTAAGTTAATCTTATTTGGTGCACTTACCTAATACTAACGTCTTCTAGGAATTTTTAAAGAAAGGCCTTCAAAATCCTTGAAACAGAGCAAGTAGTTGCATTTTTCATTGGGATCCTTGATTAAAGATATGGCTAATTATATATTTCTGCCTTGCAAAAAAATCAGTACCCACATTCCAGCTTATTCGTTAATGATTTAGCTATATACTTTACAAGTTTTCATCTCTGAAAGAATGACTTTAAAAGGCATAGTGTGACACGAAATTATCTCCATAAATTGCAGGCTGTAGGTATAATAAAATATAATTGTTTTACCTGCAAGAAGCTCTACATTGTACATCTTAATATATAACAATTACGTGTCCCTGTGTTTGTGGCCAATGGCCTCAGCTACTGAACCGATTTTAACCAAATTTTGCACGCAGTTTCAGTTTGGTCCAACTTAAATGATAGGATAGTTTTTATCTCAATTTAGGACCGCAATCTATTTTTTATTGCAAATTATCCATTTAGCTACTAGCTTTTTTGTGTTCTTGGCTTCTATAAGATAAAATCTGTTGCTGGGTTGTCAGTTGCTACGGAAGCAAAAAGTAATAGTGGTAACGATCAAGGATGTCGAATCGGTTTCTGGCATATTCGTCCCGATTCTCTTAATTTAAATTGTGCGTGTAAGTATTATTAAATCAATATTCGGAAAAGTATTATTTGCTTACAATTACTTATTTGATTACAAATATTTTTTTAGGAAAATTATTTTAGTGAAAAATATCATACCTTTTTCGAGCTTTGAGTTACAAAATATTCATATTGTTTAGTGATTTTTATGTCAGGTGTATTTAGACAAAGAAAGGCTCACTGCATTATGTGATCTTTTACCTATGTAATATTTAAATTTTTAGTGATTTAGTTCGGAATTGTATTTGCTAAGCGTATCCATCTGCAGCAATAAATTTGCAAATTATCATTTAACAATACATTTGGTATTTACTATTCCAAAAACAAATTCTTAGGAGGGAAAATGTACTGTTTTATGGTGCAAAGATTAAAATTATTTCTATACACACAATTTTTACCGTCACATTGCTTTGTAACATACACCTCATAGTTTGCGATTAAAAATTCGACTGTTTCGTAAATAGTGTACCTTTTCGGGCTTTTAAGTTATACAATATTCATTTTTTTTGTGATTTTGCATTTCAATTGTATTGTAATAAAAAACGGTTTTACTGTAATTTGTGAACTTTTACCTGTGTAATATTAAAATTTAGAGTGATTTTGCTCAGAATTGTATTTTCTAAACGTACCTCTCTGCATTCATATTTATATAAAGTTGATCTCTATAACGGTAATAAAGTTTTTCGTTTCTATTAAAACATTATGGTTTAACCCATACCTTAGCCACATCAACGCATGACCGGGTCAGCTAGTTTATTGTACAAAATCCAAAATTAGAAGTCAAAATGAGAAAAAAACTGCAATTTGCAAAAAGAGCTATGAAGGGACATTTTGTTTCATTGTAAGAAACTTCACGTTTTATGCGTGAACTAAAAATTGCAAAAAAAGTCAATATATTTTGTTCATGTGTCAAAATAGTTAATAGAAAGCATTATAATGGTATTAAAATAAAAAAATTGGACATTTCTATATTCATTACAAAAAATGACATTTTTTACTATTTTCTTAGAACTTTGAAGCTCATACATAATCTAGAGACATAATTTTTTATTTTTAAATCCTTTTTATCATACTTGGGACTTTAAAACACAACTTTTTTTTTCACCATTAGAAATCGCATGCCGAAATAATTTTTTTTTTGGTCCACCATTATAGACACGTTTTTGCAAAAGTTTTAAAAACACTTTTTTACGTATTAAGAGAATTTTTAAGTTGAGTTATTCTTAGTTTTTCGTAACTAATTTTTCAAAAAAATCAGTTGTACAAAAAGCTTAATTCCAAGAAAACCTATTTTTTGTCGTTAATGGAAAAGAGTTACACTATAAATAGAACAGAGTTACGTTACACTATAAATAGAACAGAAAAGAGCTTATTTTGTAAAGTCAATATTAAAGTTGCTTCTTCTTACCACCACTTAAATTAGTTCCTTTTAAAAGTTAACTTTGCTAGTTTTGTACTTGTAACCCAAAAGCATTAACTGGTTAAGCATAAAATTTCTCGGATTAAAACTTTAGGCATTTAATTTTTTTTTAGAAATTTGATAAGTTAATCTATTTCAATACATCTTGGAAAATGAAAATTAGTAGTATAAAGAGTACAAATGGTCAGATGATGATATCACAAATGTTCATAAATTTGAATAACATGCATTGTTTCTACCGTGGCTACAAAAAAATCACTTGGTTCAAATACGTACACAGAGTGGCTTATAAAAGAAGGAGATAACATTAGGAGGATATAATGCACAACTTACTCAGAAAATGCATGATCGGAAATAATTTGCAAAGATGATGTCGCATTTGGAAAAGTGGCCAAGCAAACGCTAAAGCTCCATTCCTGACGCATGTCAACGAGAGAAGAAGGATTCAGAAAGTATGCAAATTGCGGAAGAACGACACGAATGCAGATTTTAGGTTATTGTACACATCCAAAAAAGCAATTTTTCCGACAAAAAATACTTGTATAGATGTGTAGAATAGCCTCTCAATGTTTTGCCCATCTTTTATGAAGCACCTGTATGGGGAAAGTGCAGAGCAACGATTTGACGACTGTTAAGTATATAATACCGGAAACATGTACTATTTTGGCATCCGAGATGAGTTCTGAATTAAATGATAAACTTTATGTTTGTCAAGATGTTCTATTGTACAACGAAATGCTAGATAATGCTTAAAGTAAGTTATCAGTTCCAAAATCTTAAGTACACAAGCTCTATGCATCTAATTATGTACTAAAACAATAAAAGAAGTTTTTCACTGGGTTTGCAAAAAATAGTTTCCAAATAGTTTCCAAAAGTAGTAAATTTAAAATGTATAGTTTAAAATTTTTATGCTCTTTTAAGCTAAATTTCATATGTTTGCTTTAAAGAACTTTATTTCATTCCAAGATTTAATTTAATTATTTAATTATTATACTTACAACTTCAGAAACCGCACTTGTTCATTGATGCTCCTTATTTTAAAGAAATTACTGCATGTTGTAAATTTTTCCCGCATTGGAAAACTAATCAGTTGTAATTCAGTGTTTTCTTATCTATCGATATATATATATATATATATATATATATATATATATATATATATATATATATATATATATATATATATATATATATATATATATATATATATATATATATTTATAAATAGAAGTATAAAATCTTGTGAAAAATCTGTTAAAAACTGAAGTAAAGATAAAATTCCCAAAAGACCCTGGGGCCTTCATCAGGGGGACCCCCCTAGGGTAGGGAAAAAATGGAGTGAGATGTTTCTAGCAAGTTGCAGGCAAATCGCCTAAAAAGTTGCAACTTTTAGCCCCCGACATCTCACAAACAAGCAGTAGGTCACTGGAAGTCCAATTCATTTATGCATATACACGAGAGAATACAATTCAAAAGACACTAAATATAATCAATAAAATTCAAATAGAACAGATGACATGAAATTACAATAAATACAAAAAAAGAACTTTCAATCAACAATGTAAGAACTACCAACCTGAGGCCTTTTCAATGCGCTACTGATAAGACTGTTGGTCAAATTCGCGGGGTAGCAGTTTTCAGTTAAAGTTACAATTAATTGTCTTATTGCTGAGTCTAGATTTGAATTATTGTTGCAAATTTTTTTGTATCGGGAAATTTGGGAGATGATAATGTTCTTGAAAACCTTTTTACTTAGACAACTGTGAAAATGGATAAGTGAGTGCACTTTAAAGTTGAAATCTTTACGTACGACTTCCAGTGACCTACTGCTTGTTTGTGAGATGTCGGGGGCTAAAAGTTGCAACTTTTTAGGCGATTTGCCTGCAACTTGCTAGAAACATCTCACTCCATTTTTTCCCTACCCTAGGGGGGTCCCCCTGATGAAGGCCCCAGGGTCTTTTGGGAATTTTATCTTTACTTCAGTTTTTAACAGATTTTTCACAAGATTTTATACTTCTATTTATAAATATGTCTGCTACCAGTTTCAAAGAGCTGCCATAGGCGCCTTTTGACCTGTGTGGTGAAGTTTATTTTTCTGTTCCATTTGATTCTTCAACTACTTTGTTTATGTTAATATATATATATATATATATATATATATATATATATATATATATATATATATATTTTTTTTTTCTGAAGTTGTAAGTATAATAATTAAATAATTAAATTAAATCTTGGAATGAAATAAAGTTCTTTAAAGCAAACATATGAAATTTAGCTTAAAAGAGCATAAAAATTTTAAACTATACATTTTAAATTTACTACTTTTGGAAACTATAAGTACAATCGAGAATAATACTTTTAATGTTCTAAAATTAATAAACTAATGTTTTACAATCTATAAAAAATGCAGTTTTGAGAAGATAAAGTTATTTTCTTTGAAGAGACATAAATATATACTGTCCTAACACAAGAGGAATATAAAGAAATACCTCGTAGTTACTTGAATGTTATTCCAAAATAGAAAGGGAGCTAGTGGGCTTAACAATTGCATTAAATGACAAGCAAGCCATTACGTGGTCTTGGGTGAGCCATTAAGCTAAATTATAACTGAGTCGCCAATTTTGGTAACGTAGGGCACCGAAATATCTCATTTTGAGATGCTACTTTTCAAGAACATTTCGTTCTCTTTGAAAAAGAAAGAGAACTTAGTTGAGTACTTCTGAAAGAAAATTCGAAACATGCGAATTATAATTTCGGTTTTTAATTATTGAATTAAAAACTTAAAGTAATAAAGAACAAAAACTAATCGTGGTTTTAAAATGTTTCGTTCAAGGTTTCTACAGATTTTAGATAGCTAAAAGTTTTTTTTTTTTTTTTTGTCTTTAGCAGCTAATTATTTATTAAGAGGTATAATTACTTTTGCAGTTATTACAAATATCGTAAAAGACATAATTGTTTTTAGTATAGCTTATAATCATGTACGATTTTTTAAAGCGAAAAAACAATAATAGAAACTAAATAAATAAAGAGTAAAATTTAAATAAACATGCGATTGGTAAAATCAAATTTGCGAGAAAGTTCCTTTTTCAAAATTTGATTAATATTCAATTATGCATGAAAAGTAAAATGATGCAACGTAAATAAAAGAACAAATAAAATTAATAAAACTTGTTTAGTTCATATTTGTCTCAGCGGTGCAAATTTAACGAGGATCTGTTGTTTATAGAAAATCTTGGAAGATTTGATCCAGCTTTTACAAAAATATTTTAATTTTGACCATAGAGAATTTCTTTTATGACGTGTTTCGTTATCTTGTAAAGACAGGTAAAACTGTATATGATAATTCTGCATTCCAATTATAGATTTTTTTAATATTTTTTTTTTTAATTTAATTTTTCAACAGCATCCAAACTGGATCCCTGCTTCTTACTTGAGAAAGATAAAGAGAGATTGTACTCACAAAAGTTAAAAGTTATAAAAAATAGGCAGAAAATAAAGGTTTAGTGAGATGCTTTTACCATGTAACATCTGTATTTATGTCAAATGAGCATAATATATTGTTAATAAATTAAAAATGTATCAGTAGAGCTTATGATTTGCAGAAATGTTTCGGTTAAGTTTCATTTTTAAAGCAACTCTTCGCTTTGGCTCTGCTGATTATTGGAGGAAGGAGCATAATAGCATTTGTTTTGGACATTGCTTTTGGACTTCTCGTTCAGGACAAATAAAACCAAGTTAAATGCATCATATGTTTATAAAAATCTTTAGACGATTTTTGACCTTTTACTTTTATGAAGCAACCAATATAATGCAAGAAACATTAATTAGTTAGTATAAAATATGTCTATACTGTATTATATTTAACTAAAATGTTTAATTTTAGGATTTTCGTCAAAATACCCATCATTAAATATTACAAAAATTTTGCGTCTATTATTCTTGTACTGCGCCAGAAAAAAGAAATCATTATTCAAACTTTAAATTTCGTGATATAATAAAGAGTATTTTTACCTCTCCAGGAAAATTACTACCGGACACAGTATGTTCAGAGCCTCTGTCGTCTGTACGTCCATAATGCAAATGTAGCTCATGAAACCTGTATTTGTACGATAAAGGTCCACCACTTATATTAATGGGCATGCTTGGGTGCAAATTGGAGACTCGAAAAGCAACACTGTGGCCTGTATTCGACAGCACTCCACTCACCTGAAAATAAATACAAAAAATATGAATAAGTACAAGTTTTCTAAGGGAGATAAAGCATATTAATGCAATACAGTATATAGAGAACATATGCTTGATAGATAGGTCACTTTCTGGACATGTACGTTCCAACAGGCAACCCCATACAAACACGTTCAGATGGTAAAACCAAAGACATGCTTTAGACAATACACTAATAATGCCAAGTAATGCACCAACAGCCGGGATTTTAAATCCTGAGACTGTAGTTCTGTCCTTGGTATGGCCTCATTAGTAAAGACTATTTAATAACCGAACTGGAGGAAGATGTTCCCCCATTGAGGCTTAAATTACTCTGAAACTGCTCTCAATATACCATAATTAGGTTATTAATATATTGCGTATACTTGTAGTTCTTCCTCTACGCAAGCTTACGGGCGGTAACTTACTGTATTTTATTTTTTAGATGTTTGATCGCACTTATCATTGGGAAATATGCTGAGTTAAAAATTAGTTTTTTCAAGGTACTTATTTGATCTACTAAACCTGAGTTGGGGAACTTCGACCTCCGTGGATTTCTTGTACGGCCATTACAAAAATTGTTCTTGTATGAATTAATATTTAACTTCAAAAATCATTTTTAAATGTTTTACGTGTGGAAAAGTTGTTAAGAGGCAAAGTCAGACGTACGCCAGCTCTGCAATATAGTCAGTTGTCGGCTTAAATTCCGGATTCTAATAAGTATTGAAAATCGCATCTAGAGTTGAAAGACAGGTGGATCGGATTCGCTCGAGGCGAATTTGTTTTTGAATTCTTTAATTTAAGAATATGCTGAAAGATTTTTAGAATTTCACGATCACACTCTTTTGATGAAACTGGAATTTGAACAATTACATACAGCAGATAGATCCGATGGTTCTAGTTAACTACAAAATAAGTTTTTAAGTACCGTAAAATGGGGTTAATCGGAACACTTTTCAGCTTTGATTGTAAAAAAAGTAGTTAAAAGATTTTTTTTTAATTTAATTTTTTGGGTAAAAACTTCGGTCTTGCTTTACTTTTGATATTATAAGCGAAGACAAAGCATTTTGAACAGTTATTATTAAAATATATAGGAAATTATGGGTGTTCCGAATCACCCCGCTGATAGGGGTCAATCGGAACACTTGTTAAAATTTTTATTTTTTTCAATTTAACCTGTAATAGGTCTCACAAACATGAGTAATATTGATGGGGTAGAATAAGAACAGATAATTACTGTCAAATAAATGCATAATTTCAATACCAGTAAACGTGTATAATTTGTCAAAATTCAAAATAATTTTGAACTTATGAAAAATGAAAAGTAATTTTAAGAAGTACTTTTGAATTGAAATACAAAGATTTAACATGAATGGAAGTCACTCATGTCGTCCACAAATATGTACTTGTCCTTAAAACTAGCAATTGTGACTTGGCTTAAGTTTTTTTCATAACATCTCCTGGGATGAACTCTGCCTTTTCTTTAGTTTCTTGAAATCTCTAGGTTTTGAGGATTGTCCTGAAAGCTTTTTACGCTTATTCATCACTGTCTGTGTGCTGGATTTTTACTACATAAAGTCTATGTGACTTTCCCCCTCGTATTTTAAGTAAAAAGAAGTCTCCTGGAGAAAAAATCTTTTGAAATCTGCAACTATTTGTCATTCTAAGATCTAGTTGCTCACGAGAAGGGATAAACAGTAAAAAAACCTTGTCCTTGTCTTGATTAGAAGAATTGGGGTTAGAATCTTAATTTTTCAAACAGTTTCCTTCAAATAAGTTTGAATTGGAACAACAGAACTAAGTGTTCCGATTCACCCCGCAAATTTTTTTTCTATGCCATTTTTCAGAATTCTTCATTTTTATGACACAATTTATAAAAAATGTAAATTCTAATGCGGTATTCTGTTGTTCAGATACATGTATAATTGAAACATACCACTCTTAGTTTTGAAATATAAGAAGGTTTAATCTTGCATATGAAGTTTTGCAGTCTATGGAAATGTGATGTTTTCTAGCGTTCCGCGTGCAGCCCTCCTTAGAAGCCAATAGCGTTGCCAGATTGACAAAAGTAATTTTTTTCTACTCCATATGATCTTACCTTATTAAAAAAAAATTCATGGTGAAAAAAACCCAATAGTTTATTAATGAAGAATTTCGTTGCACGGTCGGGAAGTTTTGTTCCGATTGACCCCGCTGTTCCTATACACCCCATTTTACGGTAGTTTAAAAACGATAATAATAGATGCTTATTCAGACAATCAATTGCAAACCTTTGTGCCAAATATTGAAGCACTTTTGAGTAAGAAACTAAATCAAATATATTCATTAAATTTATTTTTATTTGAAATTTTAAAATGATGCGTAAAAATGTAGATATTTAATATAGTATAATTAAAGATGAACACTGTAACAACTTGCTAATACAACATAAAAAAAAAAAACATATTACACAGTATGATAAAAAATAAAATGATAAGAATAAACAAAAAGGCACAACAGTAGCATTCAAAGGTCCTTCGACTTATGCGGTCTCCGATGTTACTGCTTAATTTAAATGCTGCCCCCCCCCCCTTGGTAAAAAAATCATCTCCTTTATCTGAACACTAATGTAAAACTCATCTGTTTATGGACAAAAGAACATGAACAAAACGGGATTCAGAACAAAGTGATGTGTATATGAATTAAAAAATGACGAATTCATTGCTAATGAATGTAACAAGAACAATATGCTCTGTAGCTTATAAATCAAGCTTTGTTGCTTCTTTCTTGTAATTTTAAATTAGAAAAAAAAAACTATATATCCGTCCTAAAAACCTCCTTAACGACTGTAAAATACATAAAAAATTTTAATTTATAGAATTTTATTTTCATCATCTCGTGATTTTAATTAAAACATTCCCTACAGATTTCCTTATCTCTAAAGTAAACAAAATTTTGAAAAATAATTTTGAAATGTAAGTATAAATTACTGTCAAGAATAGTTACAATAAAGTAGATGCTGTTCCCTCTTGCAAAATTAATCTCCATAAAGTAATGTAGTATTCCTAAATTTAAGTACAGTGAACTTTTACTTATGACATGGTTTCTTTTAGGCACTTTTTAAAAAAAATATGCCACAAATTTCAGTTATCCTGTCTCATTCTATAAAAAAATATTCGCAACTATCATTCGTTTAAGTGTCGATCTAAATATCCACTTATGCCATACATGTTTTATTTTTCCCTTTGACAAATGCAAAAAAAAAATATTGAAAAAGCAAAAATATAATTAAAAATTAAAGATCTCAGAATAAACGATTGACCAAAAAAAAAATAAAATAAAAAATACGCAGCATATTGAATGAAACGTATTTCTTAAACTTGCTCAGAAATGTATTTTTCCACACATAAACCCTGCACCCTATCGACTTATATTTGTTGTGATGAATTTGTTGACGTAATGGTAATTCAGTACTCGTAACAACTGAATTATGAAATATTAAAGACACGGATAGTGAAATGAATGATGTGACGAAGATGCAGGTAAAGATACTGAAGTTGATAAACATATTACTCCAAATTATATGAAGGCGTTAGAAGCTCTAAACAGCTACTAAAACCCCTTTTCTTTGTTGTGTGGAATCAAAAAATAAATAAGTAAATAAAACAAATCAAAACCCGTGGTTAAAAATAAAAACAAATATTTATCATGAATTATTTTGGAAGAAAATAAATTTTGTTAGGTATAGGACAACTTGTTTTATTTGTATGGTAACAGTAATTTTTTATTACGTTCTTATGTACGCTCTTAGTGGACTTTTTGTTGCCAATAAGGACATTGACAATTACTACAAAGGTGATGATATTTACTAATATAAATGTGTACATAAAAACAGAATATTTATAAATATTCATTTAGTTATAAAAGTAAATAAATATGGTGAATAAGTATTGTTGAAATTGAGAACAATATACTTTCATCTAAAGAGAAAGCACATTAATTAATTTTGGTAGACATGAATACAGATAATTGAAAACGATACATATTGCTGAAAGTTACAGAAGAAAATATTTCTGAGAAAAATTTTTGTGATAATACTTTATGTTAATGCTAATCATCACTTATTATGAAAAGCTTAATATTGACACTAATAAATCTTTTTCGACTGCGACTGGATCAGTTTCCGCAAATTACCTCAAAGAAGTCATTTCTAAATTCTTTTCAAATTTAGTATTTCGAAGAGATCATGTAGAATACTTTGCTCTGTCATTACTCGGATGCGTTAAATCCGGTTATGCCGTAAAGCAGATCACAAGGCCCACTTTTATCATCCCCGTTGATTACATATTAACGAACAGAAAAAGAAATATTTGCAGAACGTAATATGCGGCGGATAAAAGGGTTAAAACAACATTACTTTTCGCAAACATTATTAGATTTTGCTAGCTTGAAAAGCATTTATGGCCTAATTATTCAACAGATGAGTGAACACGATTTATTTAATGAAACCTCAGCTTGTTTTTGAAAGAATATCTTCTAGATACAAGTTAAGCTTTTCTTTTTAAAATAAGCTCGGAGTATTGTTATTAAGCTAAGCATTTATTTTCCGGAATCTGCAGATAAAAACGATATGCATTCTAGTACATTTGAAGCTTTTGACAATATCATTGCAATTAAATATTTTACTAGAGCATTATATTTAAAGAAAAATAATGTTAAAATTAAGCATTAAGTCTTAACTTTCTGAGGCTAGAATCTAAAATAGTTGTCACTATTTGCCTAAGAAAAACGCCAAAGTCTTAATATTTTATTTAAAAAAAAAAAAAAAAAAACTAACATTTATGGATTGTTTAGCTGTAAAATATAAGATAAATAAATATTTTTAGGGTGTAATACACATTTTGCAGATATTGAGTATTTTCAGCAAAACACAAATATTTACAGTAAGTCAAATCACGATTTTTTTTAAATTGATTTTCTATAATTCATTTTTTTTTTTTTTTGTACATTATTCTTAGAAAATGTTTTAGAACACAAAAACAAAAACATTATATCATTATAATGTGTTGTAAAATTAAAATGCAGTAATAAATTTGCAAAATTGATTAGACCTCAGCAGTGATGTCCAATTTTTTCTGATCTTTGATAAAGAGTTTCCTTCAAGAAAATGGTGTGCTCAAAGGTTTTTCCAAAGAGTAATATGCTAAACAAACTTTTTAGTTTTCTTAGCTGTTGAATAATTATTTCATTTAACGGTAGGAATATCGTCTTATGGTGAACTTCATACTGACAACATGATCTAAAGTACTTAGAATTAGTATTGAAATTAGTTTACATTACAGCGGACACCAGGTGGAGCGAAAAACTAAAATTTTGGAATCTTAATTTGTAATACCCAGCAAAAGCTGTGCATGCGTAAGTACAATCAATACACATGTAAACTATTATCAAGTTTGAGCATGTTTACAAAAAATAATGTTACAATATTCCTTAATATAAGAATAAACTGTAAAACTCCATTTAAAATGCTACAAAGCGTTAAAGTAGAAACAACAATGTCTTGGAACAACGTTATTTGTTTACTCTTACACACAAAATATAAAGTCCTGTTGACTACATGTTATATTTACTTAACTGTTTCTGATTTACTATCAATGCATTATACTCATAACTGAAGCCCGTATTTTGATGCCCTTTGCATGTTTTGAATTTTTTGCATTGTAGGGCTATTTTTATCTTTTAGGGCATTTTTAAATACTTATTTTTTACATTTTAGAGCATTTCAAAGACTTTGAGAGACATTTTTTGCTCTATATTTTTTAAGATCATTTTTTATAAGATATATTGTTATAATATATCTGCCTTTTATATTGTGTACTCCCAATATCACCTAAAACCTGCTTATCAGCACCAACTTAACTAACTCATTGTTAAATCCTTCTTTTATTTCTACTATGTTTCACTATTCAGTTTTCGGGTAAAGGATTAGCATTGTCCTGTCCACCATTGAAAGGAACTGTTGATAACAAAAGGGATCTCTTGGGACTCTGTGGGAGGGCAAGAGGGAGGGACCTCCACCTCCCCTTTAAGAACTGTCTCAGTCTCGAAGGTTAAAGCTATTGACCCTTCCTTGACCTTTCTTCCTCGCTGTTCCAAGCGCGTATTTAAAGGGAGAGTCAAAACAAATTGAGTACTACTAATTGTGAACAAGGATTTTCAGATTTTCAAATTCATAAAGCTTTCACAATATTTTGCTAGGGTCCCTCTGGAAATATATTCACAAGGGTGGAGCGAAAAAAACAAAGTTTTTATTTTCGAATCGTAATAGTGCAGAAAAGTTGCGATTGGTGAAGAGTTACAAAACAAAACAAAAATTTTTGAAATCGGATAATATCTTCCGTTCCCGCAACGAGCCTGAAATTTTGAAAAAAATGAAAATTTTCATGTGTTTTTAGCGATTTTTTAAAACTTTTGTTTTAATGTTTTATTTTAATGCTCTTGGACGGAAAAGTTACGTTTGGTGAAGCCTTCTGAAATTTTGAAAAATATATTGAAATCGAATAATACCTTCTGATCCAGGAACAAGCCAGAAATACCAAAAAATTATAAAATTTCAGCTTTTTTTGGGGTGATGAAAAAAAATTAAAAAAAAATATGTTCTCATTTTTTTTTCTTTTTTACCCGGTATCACAGCGTAAAACCTTTTAAAAAGCACTATATTACTCTTAAACTTTAATTTTTTTCTTGATTTTTCAGGTATCTTCTAAACATGCAAAACTACCATTTTTTACAACAATGAAACATTTTCAAATAATCGAAAGTTATAAAATATTTTCCAAAATTTCTGCAATCCAGTACAAAAATCCACTAAATAAAACACCCACTCCTAAAATAAACGCTAATTTTAATCACTAAACTATAAACAATTTTAATACCTAACTAATTATATACAGTTTCTTAAATCCCCTTTTGTAGTCTGTGCCTTCTATAATTATGTTACCTAACTTAACTGACTACCCACAGAATCCTTTAACATTAATTTAATTAGAAACTAATTTTAAAATTAAAACTTCTTTAAAATTAAACCTAGTTAGGTTAGGTAGTGTATAGAATGAGACTGCAAAATGCAATTAAAAATTCAGAAACTAACATATAATGAGGTAGGTATTAAAATAGTTTATCGTTTAGGGATAAAAAATATTGTTCATCTTATGAGTGAGTGTTTTGTTCAATGGATTTTTGTACTGAAAAAGTTAAACAAATTTAATAATTAGGTATGGGTAAAAAATTTTATGTAAATGTTATCTATTATTTTTTGCTTTTTAGTTGCTTTTAGTTTGCTTTAAGGTTATCTTGGTGCCTACAGTAACACAGTCCCAGGCAAAGTGGGGCAAGGTGTAACAAAAATTAAGGATTGGAAAGCATTTGACAAGGAGAGGGCACTACTGCCCCACACACCCCTATTAGCCTTATGCAAAAAATGTTAAAACATGTTATCATGACAATTGAACATTTGAAACACGATTGCAGAGAAACTTGTGCTTAAAAGGTTACTATAAGCATCTCGGTGATGATTTTGGAACACATTTCATATGAAAGCCATAAATATAAGGAATGTATTAGTGTAGAAGACAAAACAAATTTTAGATTTTGTTGATTTCTAATTTTTCATACACAAAATTATTTTAAAATAAATAATTAAATTTAAGTTTAAAAAACTAAAAAATACGCTTTTAGAGTTAATCAAACTATAAAGCTTTAAACCATTTCAAATTATAAGTTTACATGCACCTTATAATACATCAACATGTAATATAGTTTAGCCTTTAGTACTAATAATAGCATTCAATAACATCAACATGTAATAATATAGTTTAGCCTTTAGTATTAACAATAGTATTAAATATATCACTTTTATATTTTTAAAGAACGTGAATTTTATCTTTTATTCAGAGTTACATACATACTGACAAACCCACATGTGAAACTAGTAAAAGCGTATTAAAAACAAAACCGCCATTAAAAAACAACTGGGAGCTAAACAGAAAAAAATAATACATAATATTTACATACAACTTCATACCCATACCTAATTATTAAATTTGTTTAACTTTTTCAGTACAAAAATCCATTGAACAAAACACTCACTCATAAGATGAACAATATTTTTTATCCCTAAACGATAAACTATTTTAATACCTACCTCATTATATGTTAGTTTCTGAATATTTAATTGCATTTTGCAGTCTCATTCTATACACTACCTAACCTAACTAGGTTTAATTTTAAAGAAGTTTTAATTTTAAAATAAGTTTCTAATTAAATTAATGTTAAAGGATTCTGTGGGTAGTCAGTTAAGTTAGGTAACATAATTATAGAAGGCACAGACTACAAAAGGGGATTAAGAAACTGTATATAATTAGTTAGGTATTAAAATTGTTTATAGTTTAGTGATTAAAATTAGCCTTTTTTTTGGAGTGGGTGTTTTATTTAGTGGATTTTTGTACTGGATTGTAGAAATTTTGGAAAATATTTTATAACTTTCGATTATTTGAAAATGTTTCATTGTTGTAAAAAATGGTAGTTTTGCATGTTTAGAAGATCATACGCTCCATCATGGTTCACTGGTGCTTCCCCCCACCCCCCATCTTTCATATTTTAAACAGAACATTTTTCATTTATTATTTTGTTATTTTAGTATTGACCATTTATTTCGAAATTCAATGAATATTCCATCACAATTAATCTTAATATAAATATTTTAGGACAATAATATGTAAATTTAGAAAATACATAATGTTTCTTGCGAAAGTTCATATTTAAATCGAAGAGAAAGTCATATTTTGATTGCCATCTTTGAAGGAAAGTTTTGCATTTTTAAGGATGTTTAGAAATTTTTAAGGTTATCAAAGTCCGGGCCCCACTCATTTCAAATTCAATTTCATTCTGCGTATACTTTTGTGTGCAGCTATTGTATTTTTTTTATAGTTTGTATGCCATCGTGCCCTCAGAGATAACAGTATTTATATCATATAGATTATAGATAATACTTTTATACATATTTGCTTTTTTTTTCATTTTAACCCTTATCTCCCTCTCAAAAAGAAACAAAAAACTCCCTGACGTGGAATCAAAAAAGTTTTTCTTCTCTCTATATATATTTATTTTTCTTTTTGATAATTATTTTTTGAGAATTACGTATATAAAATAAATATTTCTACTGTCAAATGTCAAATGCTACAGTTTTTACCGATGCCATTTTTTTTTTTTTTTTTGAAAATAAAATCAAACTTGAGTGCTAAAGTACATACAATATTTTAAAAAATATTAATATGTTACATGACAGGTGGTTAAATTAATTAGTTGTATAATTTCATTCCAAATTAATACGAATTGCATGGTGTTTGCTTTTTTTCTAAAGTTAATATTAACGCTCAATTGTTATTTAGTTTCATACGCATAATTATAAGAAATTAATTGAAAAAAAAATGGTTTCAAAAGCTGTTGAATGAATTGGCAGTAGTCATCTCCCTTTATTAATTTCCGAAAAACCAAAACAATAAGAAAAAACATAATGGAAAATGCTGTGTTCGTCCACTAGTTCGGGTTGAAATACTTTTTCCATTTAAGTCCAATCAAAATCCTGACGCAGTACTTTAAAATAGCTCTCAATTTTGAAGAAAATAATAACATATATATCAGTTAAATTTTTCTTAGTCATATTTCAAACGCTTCTGTTTTTAACATTGTTACAAACACCACGTCTGAACTTACCACATCTAAAGTAGTTCTAACTAAAAACCATAGTAAAATGACCAATGCATGTCTACAACATTCTTTAATTTTTGTATGCATAAACGTTGAATAACCCTATCTTAATTTGGTGCTTATTTACTGAATTCTGAAAATAAGCTGACTTTATTCACGAATATATTTTTTAAGAAAACAAAAACGCTTCTATTTTAAATTGTGTTATATAGCATAAAAAGCGACATTAAACATTAGTTAAGATGAATGCACAATACTTTGACTCCATTTAATCATTGTCTTCCTCTCTCAATTTAATATTCACAAACACATCATTGCAAACTTGGAGGGCTGTTAAATTGTTGCCCTACAAGGGGGAAATTAATCTGCATTTCCATCGGATTTATTCAACCTTTTAATGAAACAACAACGTGTTTGCGTATTGCATGTTAGTGACAACTTGAATATCGTGAATAGAATGGTTTGGATTGTTAATAGGTATCAAAAGGACATTGTTCGCTAAAGAGTACAAGTTATTCGGAAGCAGTTGTGTACTATTTAATGTAATCAATGCACTTAATAAATCGAGTTACTCACTTCAGAGTTCCAATACTAAATGTTCGAAAATAAAAGAGACGGGTAAATTTGAAGACTGATTTTTAAAAAAAATTGTGAGGTTTATATTCGAGAATCTATTTTGCACATGCTCGTGAAATGGAAGAAAAAAACAATGATGACAGTAAAGTGCAGTTTATTAAACATCACTTTTTGTTTATAGGATTCGTTTATTTTGTAGGGTTTGGAAAATACATTTTTGGAGATAGATGATGATGAATTTTTCTAAGTACATTACTTCACAAATAAGTGTATTAAACATACATTAATGTACCGTAAAATGGGGTGTATAGGAACAGCGGGGTCAATCGGAACAAAACTTCCCAACCGTACAAAGAAATTCTTCATAAATATACTATTGGGTATTTTTCGCTATGAATTTTTTTTTAGAAAGGTAAGATCATAGGAAGTAGGAAAAAAATACTTTTGTCAATCTGGCAACGCTACTGGCTTCTAAAGAGGGCTGCACGTTGAATGCTAGAAAACATCACATTTTCATAGACTGCAAAACTTCATATGCAAGAACAAACCTTCTTATATTTAAAAACTATGAGTGGTATGTTTCAATTATACATGTATCTGAACAACAGAATACCACATTAGAATTTACATTTTTTATAAATTGTGTCATAAAAGTGAAGAATTCTGAAAAATGCCATGGGAAAAAAATTTGCGGGGTGAATCAGAACACTTAGTTCTGTTGTTCCAATTCAAACTTATTTGAAGGAAATTGTTTGAAAAATCAAGATTCTAACCCCAATTCTTCTAATCAAGACAGGGACAAGGATTTATTACTGTTTATCCCTTCTCGTGAGCAACTAGATCTTAGAATGACAAAAGTTACAGATTTCAAAAGATTTTTTCTCCAGGAGACTTTTTTTTACCTAAAATAAAAGGGAGAAAGTCACATAGACTTTATGTAGTAAACTTCCAGCACATAGACAGTGATGAATAAGCGAAAAAATCTTTCAGGAGAATCCCCGAAACCCAGAAATTTCAAAAAACTAAAGAAAAGGCAGAGTTCATCCCAGGAGATGTTATGAAAAAACTTAAGCCAAGTCACAATTGCTAGTTTTAAGGACAAGTACATATTTGTGGACGACATGAGTGACTTCCATTCATGTTAAATCTCTGCATTTCAATTCAAAAGCTTTTCTTAAAATTACTTTTCATTTTTCATAAGTTAAAAATTATTTTGAATTTTCACAAATTATAAACGTTTACTGGTACTGAAATTATACATTTATTTGACAGTAATTATCTGTTCTTATTCTCCCCTATCAATATTACTCATGTTTGTGAGACCTATTACAGATTAAATTGAAAAAAAATAAAAATTTTAACAAGTGTTCCGATTGACCCCTATCAGCGGGGTGATTCGGAACACCCATAATTTGCTATATATTTTAATAATAATTGCTCAAAATCTTTTGTCTTTGCTTGGAATATCAAAAGTAAAGCAAGACCGAAGTTTTTACCCAAAAAATCAAATTAAAAAAAAATCTTTTAACTGCTTTTTTTACAATTAAAGCTGAAAAGTGTTCCGATTAACCCCATTTTACGGTAGCATATTTATTTTCATATCTTTTTTCTGCTCCCTTAGTGCATCTCAGCCAATAAATAATGCTTCTCAATAAAATTGCCTCTAAGTATCCAAAAATTATAATTTTCTCATATATAACTGCTAGTTCAGTTTCAAACACGTACATCTATAAGATCCAGAAAAATGACAAGCAAGCTTTTCAATACTATCATAACGGATGGCGCACCTGTAGTAAAGTATCCAATGAATTTGCATGTTACAATGCTTAAAAGTGTTTAAAGGAGTAATTTATAAACATTTTAAAGTGAAATGCACCAAATATTGTAAATTTTGGAACATATGTTAATCCGCTATAATATAAAATCTTAAAAATCCTCTAATCTATGAGAACGCACTTAGTGATATCTGAAATATATACTTACTAATATTTTTCTCAAATAGATGACACGAGTTGCTTAAAACATATATTTTAGTCTTCAGTGTGAATTTTATAGGTGCATTTATTTGTCAATGAGAGAATCAATTTCAAGATTCTAATGAAAATATTGAGATCAGAGAAGGATTAGTTCTACGAATCTTTACAAAAGCTATGATAATTATTATTTAGGAAAGTATCTCCCTAACTACATTTCACTAGTAACATTTCTTTCTGCCTTTTTTCTTTAAATAGTGAGTGAAATTAAGCTAACTGTCATTGCTTTTTATGTTAAATTCGCTGTCTTTTGGGTAGTTGTGCATAATTTTTAATCAAGAACAATATCTAAAAATATATGCCGAAATGTAAACTATACGGTCCCTTCCTTTTAATAAATCAGAAAAAGCTGCACCACGAAACTATTCCAAAGCTCATTTTAAAACAATAATAATTCAAAAAGGACAATACGAAAACTCCAAAACAGCCACAGAAAGAATGGCTGTGTTTTATGTAGACAAAAGAAAGAAAAATCACAGTTACACGACCAACGTGCACCGAACGCGAACACCAATAATTTTGATGGCTCAAAGCAAGTACTTGAGTGTCGTTATGTTAATGTCCACAAGAGTCTATAAGAGCGCCGGAAGAAACAAAATGATCCAACCCAATAATAAACTGCAATCAAAATTTAAATGCCTGTTTGCTTATCGGTTGGAAGTAACTGGGCTCTTCTGTCTTTGAGCCTTGAAGGAACTCGATTTTCTTGGTGCTCTTGTAAAGAAGGGAAGAGTATTCTTTGGGAACGTCGGAGTCTGTGCTAATGGAATTGACTAAATTTGGGGAGAGTTTGAAGGAAAGAAGTAGATGAATTAAGGACGTTTTAGAGATAAGAAAAGTTTTTGTCCCATTTTGATCAGAATCGGTATTTCTTGTCGAACTGATTTGAAGAGAAAAGTTTTAAATCTTTCAAAGAAACGGCTATAATTAAAACATAAGATTTATTGAGTAAAAATAGACAACGTTCTAAATAGCACAAATATATGCATTAAAAAAGAGTTGCTGAGTTTTAAACTCTTTGTAATGTATATATTTGTACTTTTTAAAACGTTGTCTATTTTTATTCATTTCATAGTACAAAGTTTTCGACTGCCGTTTTACAATAAGTTTTATTTTTCATATCCCAGTGAAGAACATAAAAGGAAGGGGGAGGGGTAGTTTTTGTAATTCTGGATGTTATACTTCTTTTGGAGACATCATAATGTACTTTTAACATACAATGCAGAGTGTCAATTAGAGTTGTAAATTTTTTTGTTATTGAACAAAATGAGGTTGAAGCTTGAGCACATTAACTTACATTTGCGGTTAGAGCCTTAGTGGTCTGTAATCGTTGAGACATTTATATCCACTACACTATGAGTTTTTGCATAACAATAAAAATTCTACAATTAATTAGTGTTATGTATAATATATTACTGCTGCATTGAGCATAACAGTTGTAATAGTTTAAAGAGAAGTTATAATTAACATTCTTAATTCTGAAGAAAACAGACATATACTACATATTGTATTTAATAAAACTAATAAAGTGGGAAAAACTGAAAAACACAGCTGCTTGGGTACTCTCTCGGGTCACCGCACATGCCTGTTATAATACATACTAAGCCACAAACGAAGGTTAGAAAATTGTAACATTATGAAATAATGGTATAATGTGTAGAAAGGTGAGAGAAGGGAGGCTCCGCATGAGCCTCAGACTTCCACCCTCACTATAGCTTGATTAGGCCTGTATATGTTAGACTGTTAAATAAACGTACTTAGCATTTATGCATCAATTTAATTCTGAAATAACGCAGTTCTTATTATAGTGAAGGGCACCTCTTTGTACTATGAATAAAAACGTTTCACCGTAATTAAAGCATTGTAAAAGAAAGGAAATACTTAAAATCAACTACAGAATTTAATTATAAAAAACGAAATTAGAAATAAAAATGCAGGGACAGAAATGTTAAGTAAAAATAATATTAACGAAAATACTGTGAAAGAAATATTTGAGATTTTTCCTCCACATTTCTTCAGCAGCATTTTTCCTCCTTAAAAGCCATGGTAATGAAAAATCTTGGAACAAAGAAAGAAAGAGAAGTCACTCTTTTATGCATTGATACATAAAGATAAAGATTTTTGATTGTTGAATAAAATTTAAATTGCAACTGGGTGAATGACAAAAATTGTACCGAAGTCTACTTAAAAAAAAACGTATTGTTTAAATCCACAATATCTATCTATTTCTTATTTCTTCAGGAGTTATGTAAGGCAGGGAGTATTATCTTTCACTTTTCGTTAACTTTTTGTTTGCTAGAGGGGGATGGGGCGTGGTATCCTTACATATGTGTGAAATCATTTATATTTACATAAATCACGGAAAATTATCACGAAAATATTAAAATTAGTAAAGGAACTTAATCCAGTTACCGTCGTTTATATAAAAAAAAATGTAATTTTAGTTTTACTTAAATAATACTTGAAAGTAAGCACATTGCTTCAAGGAAATTAAAATCAAAGAACATTTTTGAACTGTAACGTATTTGCAAAATGAAAGTGTACTTTAGGATAGTTTTTTTAAAAGAAATTTAATGCATTCTTTGAGAAAATTTAGTGAATATTGACTTTAGAATGTATTACGTATGATTAGAACAGACAAAAAAATTAAAAAGATCGAAATGAAGTAAAAAAAACTGAAATAAACAAAATAAAAAGTACTTAAAAAATAACTTTTAATGTGCATTGCTAATCTAAATTGTTTTACAAATTAAATGAGGTAATATCATCCATCCAAAAGCCCAAGAACGACACGCACAA
Organism: Uloborus plumipes; assembly: GCA_038373865.1. Lineage (NCBI taxonomy): Eukaryota > Metazoa > Arthropoda > Arachnida > Araneae > Uloboridae > Uloborus > Uloborus plumipes. Next base: position 70,750 of record JAXGGA010003293.1, on the reverse strand, counting down.
ACATTGAGCCACATTCCACTCTAACGTGGAATTAGTGAAGGCGTGAAAGTCAAAAAACAGTGTTAAATCAGCCGATTTACTTCTACTAAAAATTATAACGGAATATTACTCTATGTTTGAGTAAAATAATTTCAAATAACTAAATATTTTTTGTCCAACTAAAATATTTTACTTCTTCAAAATCCAGGAGCTTCATTCGGCCAATTAATGCGCTATATAGAGCTAATTTTAGGGATAACTGGTTAGACATAGTAGTTAGGAACATGGTAAGTGAGGTTTTTATTCCCCCGCGCCCTACCCAACCCAAAACCAATTCTAAACCCTCCTTTATATCTATAGTATGGCCCTGATAATATGTACAATGCTAAGTGTGTAAAGTGGTATGTGTCACTAAATGCTTCTAATTTCAACTGATTTGTTTTTCACTTCAAAAAATTGATAACTTAAATATGCATCACGTTTAGGCCATTTTTATAACTAGACGTATGCATATAAGAATAAAGGTTCCAGAAATATATGTTGTTCAGGTAAAACATGGATACTTTGTGTGTATATATATATTATACCAAAACAAACGTTTGAGAAAATTATTTCCGCCTTAGGCAAAACAGATATTGCCAGAAAACATCTTTCCAAAGCGTGCAATACAGTGGCTGTTTTCAATAGAAAGAAAGGAAAATATTATATTGGATAAGTAAATAAGAGACAAAACATGGCAAGTTTTAAAATCGGCCAAGAATCTCCGGAGAAAGAATAAAATAGTTTTAGGTATTATCATTTTGCCCAGTAGCTGTCTGTCCCGGGATTCCCTGAGGGACACTTTTTCCCATCTAACATTCCACTCCCAACATTGTGTCCGGTGGTATGAAACAGATTACATTCGGATCGAATGGGGCAATCGAATCTTCCCGAGGATCTCCCCAGAGAGCGATTCCTTACAGCAAAGCGAGGACGCATAATTGCTCTAAAGTATTGCTCGTTTCATTTCGAAATGTTCTGATCATTGATTGGTGGATTCAAATGAAAGTTGTCGTGTGTGTGTGTGTTTTTTAGAAAGGTGAGGGGAGGGGATATTCGCCTGGTAAGTTGATAAGTTTTAAATCCAAACGAAAAATATTTGTTTTCGTGAAACGCATGTAGCCGATTCTTGTTTACGTCAAAGATTTTGTCAATAACTTTTTTTAACGTGCACTATTCAACTTGTTTCCAACTGAAACATTTATTTTCCCGCTTTGGAAATAAAAGGCATTAAAGACTATGGTAGGAAAATTGATAGCTCCAGTTTTTTATGGTTTAGTGTTTTAGACTGAATTACGTAATAAAAACTATTGTCTTTTATTTGTTAGAGCTAGACCTATGCCACTGAAATTCCATAACGTATTTTAAACCACCCCTGTGAATCAAGAAAGGTTTCAGTAAGAAATTAGAAAAAAGTTGTCTACCTGTATTTTGATGCATTATGTGTTCTTTAGTACACGACGAACACTTTTTTTTTAAATTAGAATCAGATATTATTTTAATTATTACGTGCATTTGGAGCAAAAATGCGACAGCTCCAGCCCGTAATAAAAAGAACTATTGTATTTTATTATAAAGTTAATGAAATTGATTTCATATAGGCAACCACTACCATAATCTTAAAAAAGATAAAATCTTTTAAGATGAATTTTTAAAACGGTTTTTTGTGTTTCTTGCTAGTTTTCAAAAAGTGAAGATGTTTCCTTGCTGCATCGAGGTTTTCAGTTTACAAACAGACTGATAATACAGGTGATTCTAAAAAGAATGGCCTGGTATTATAAGGCTACCAATTTAAAAATGATACACCTACAATTATCGTGTGACACATAGAGTACTGTAAGCAACAGAGCGAGCTGTAGATTTTGAATTGCTTACCAGTTGATGTCCCTGCGTATTATCGTAAGTGTCCCACTTGTTATTAATTTTTTAAATAGTCAAAATGGCGATTAAAAGAGAAATATAGAGAGAGGTGATTTTTTAAATCACCTTCTAGAAACCTCTTTGATCCTTTCCCCCCTTCAGATTATCTAATCTAACACCATCTGATTTTTTCCAGAAGAAATATGTGAAGTATACAATGTTTATACCTTAAAAATTTACGCTTCAAAAGTTACATAAAAATTGGATTACTGCGGCAATTACTTCTGTGACTGCATACATACTACAGCTTGTATAACAGGCATTTGTGAGTTGCCGTCAAATTAGTTGAGAAGTTTTAGAAATACACAATACACAAAGCAATAGCCTTAATGAAAAATATATGTGCAGTGATAAACCTGTACACAATATGCTTGTTAAAAATGGGCATTTAGCTCAACGAAAGATACTAAATACTAAATGGGTTTGTGCTTTGATTGGCGGTATATTTATAACAACCCTAACATGAAATGTTACAGGCAATAAAATGCCTGTTGATGCTAATTAGATTATAGGGACATTAGAATGGGTTAATTAAAGACTTAATCCAGAATAAAGCTTTCATTTAAGTGACCATAAATAGTCAGAGAATAATCTCAGGTCGTTTTAATTAGACTGTCATGCATAAGCAAGACATCAAATAACGATTCTTCTTCTGGACGCATTCTCATTATAAATAACAAGTCTAAATGCTGAAATTAGAGCCATAAATTTTGCAAGGAGTTGTTTGATTATGATCTGCTTAGTCTTTGACCTGTAGCGTATTTCGAGATTTATTTGTTTTGATACTATACGGTTCTTCGACAATTGTGGTAGTTAATTTAAGTGTCACCAAAGTAAAGCACATTAATTGGATTAACACAGTATATTAGTCGTAATGCTTTGATGTATATACTTTCCTAGACATTAATTAGTATTTAAGCACCGCAAAATTGGAGCAGATAACATTTAACATTGTCAGTTACACATCTCAATAAATATATTATTTTGTTATATTTTAATATATTAATTTTGCATAAGTGTTGAAGTAATAGTAACTATTAAGCAGTAAGTTATGGCTCCTAAGCCAGGCTATTACAGAACTACGTATAATACACCAAGCTAGTGGTGTGTTATAACAGTAACTATTTATAATTTCCGCATTGGGCAGTTAAAAGGTAACATAATCGGTTAAACAGTAAGTAGCATAAAGGCATAAATGCGGTGATATTTTGTTATATACATGTAGATTTTGAGAATCTTTTAACAAAGCACACAAATATTATAAGGAGCTACCCGTATATAAAGAAATTGAAACCTATATTTTATTCATAAACAATTAAATCTATGTGCAATGAGTTACCGCCCATAAGCCAGGGCTGAAGCAGAACTGAAGCAAATGCACCCACAGCTCGATCATAGCATCCTAAGACTGCAGTTTCGCCCTTATTATGGGCTCCTCAGTTAGGAATAGCCAATGATCGAGCCGGAGGCAAAAATCCTCTTAATGTAGCTAAGATAGCCAACAAACTGGTAAATAAAGTGAATTTATCTTACCAGCGAGCGTCCACAATCTATGGTGCGGTTCAACTCGAAATTTGAAGGCAAAAGCTGGGTAATGTGCAATGAGTTACCGCCCATAAGCCAGGGCTGAGGCAGAACATGTGGGTGCATTTGCTTCAGTTCTGCCTCAGCCCTGGCTTATGGGCGGTAACTCATTGCACATTACCCAGCTTTTGCCTTCAAATTTCGAGTTGAACCGCACCATAGATTGCGGACGCTCGCTGGTAAGATAAATTCACTTTATCTATCAGTTTGTTGGCTATCTTAGCTACATTAAGAGGATTTTTGTCTCCGGCTCGATCATTGGCTATTCCTAACTGAGGAGCCCATAATAAGGGCGAAACTGCAGTCTTAGGATGCTATGATCGAGCTGTGGGTGCATTTGCTTCAGTTCTGCCTCAGCCCCAGGGACGTCATTTCAAGTTTTTCCAGGGGGGCAAAGGGTCCAAACACAATGCAATTTTATTGGAAAACATAAAAAACCACGCCCACTTATGTGTAAATACATTGATTTCTAAAAGCCAGGGGGGGGCAATTGACCCTTCCCTGCCCCCCCCCCTAAATGACGTGCCTGCTCAGCCCTGGCTTATGGGCGGTAACTTATTGCACATTACCCAGCTTTTGCCTTCAAATTTCGAGTTGAACCGCACCATAGATTGCGGACGCTCGCTGGTAAGATAAATTCCCTTTATCTATCAGTTTGTTGGCTATCTTAGCTACATTAAGAGAATTTTTGCCTCCGGCTCGATCATTGGCTATTCTTAACTGAGGAGCCCATAATAAGGGCGAAACTGCAGTCTTAGGATGCTATGATCAAGCTGTGGATGCATTTGCTTCAATTAAATCTATGCATTTATTGGCTCTCTGGAAGAACTAAAAGGACAAAACTGACCCTAAACACCGTTGCAAGTATAGTTTCTGTTGATGTGAAGAATCATTTCGTTTATTAAAAGTAAACTTCTAACATCCTTAAGAAATCCTCATTGTGTCCTCCTATTTTGTTCTGTATCTTTAATGAGTTGTCTATACAAAATAAGATATTTCTTTGCGTGTTTGTGTCACACGAAATAGATTAGGACACATGAACGTGCAATGAGCAAAATATATGAACTTGAAACTCATAAAAAAATAATAACATAGGGGTTGTTTTTTCGAAGTTTTACAACTCGGGTTTGAATTTTTTAGAAATATTATCAAATTTCAGCTTTCATTTACCCCGAATATATCGAAAAATGCAGCCCAACTTGTCTAGTGGTCAGAGAAGTCTGATCTGAAAGGAAGGTTCCGGGTTTGAATCTCGATCAATGTACTTTCCCTCTCCTGTCCATATTCTTTCCTTGAGTGAATGTGCTGTTGAGTTGTGAATCTACCCTATAAACGGTACTGTATGACATTGGTGTACTATGGAAGTCAGACTTCACATCGAATTACGGTACAGTTAGAAAAGTGAAGCAGCGCACCCTAAAATACCTACTACATCTCGAAAAATCATACGGCATTTTTTTAAAAAGGATTGTAGGAAACCTAATTGTTAACATGATGAGAAAGTTAGTGGAAATAAAGTATGTCTTCTTTCCATACATTTAAAAAAGATCTAAAAAAAAGGTGATTTTTATGAAATTCTGATACTGGTCAGCCACATAGTAGACGAAAAATCACCTTGTTGGGAAATATTTGCCAAATCTGTATGCTACTGCCTAGCATGTGCCGAAGGCTGAGATTTATCATGCGCCAACTATGACCGGCCCGCTGCATAGCAATGTATAAGTAAGAAATTAAAAGAGGGTCAAATTTTTCAAGACATAGGTTTCGTTTTTTTACTGTGTTTATATCATTAAATGCGCTAAGTTGCATTTACAAAAAAGTATATTTCAATTACTTTAAAAAAAAAACTTTCATTTTTATGAAAAATCACCAGTCAATGGGGACCATTTGTGAAACTCTACCTTAAGTTTACTCTTAGATCAACAATTTCAGATAAGAATTATTCAATTCAACATCAATTTATTCTAAAGAAGGGAGCAAATATGTATCACTAAAATGAAGGAACATTTCTTAGATTTTACTTAACATAATGGGACAGTTCGTATCTAAAGATCTTGATGCCAGTCGTAAATGAACCATCTCTGTAGAATTTTCGAAACGACCAATTACATTCCATATCAAACAAACAATCAATTCAAAAAACTCATTTTCTTTTCAAACAGATCATCAAAAGTTCTGCTTGCACTTCTCAATGGCAGACAAACGAAGAAGTTGTAAGTAAAACAAAGTAAAATAACAACCCCTCCTAGGCAATAGCAAAGGTTTAAAGAGAATTTATTCAAAAACAGATTTTAAATCAATACGTCTCATTGGAAGAAAGGATTTGTTTTAAACCTTAGATTATGTATACAGGCATTACGTTCTAGTTTGAATAAAAATAAATACCTCTTACGAATAGCAGAGGTGTCCATTTAAATTCTGTCCACAATATGGATTCGTTAGGGTTCATGCTTGTTTTCTTTCAAAGCACTAACTTTTTCATTGCTGTCTTTAGACAAGAAATAAAATTTAGGGTATGCGTATCTCAATGAAAGGTTAAAAATTATTTTATGCAATATTCTTTTAGTAGTTCTAGTACAGTTCATGCCCGGAGTCATTTACGAGGAAACATATCGATTACGATTGTATACAAGCCTAAAAATCGTCGATTATAATTGCAATAAATAATTCTCTGCCAAAAAGGTAATTATGATTGCAACAACGATTACAGATGGTAACAAATGTAGTTGGTGGAATTATGATATGCCAGCGATGATTTTTATTACAATTAGTTTTTTTTTGCATGAACTCATTTTATAGAGTCAATTACAGTGAAACGGGATTGTATATGATTACGGTTAGAAAGCTGAGCAGCAAAACGTTCTGTAAGTTAGGTCGGGATAAAACGCTCCTCCTGAGTAGATGCTGTGTAAAAACTATCATGACCAAAAACTACGAATTAAATTGTTTTATTGCAAAAATAAATAAATAAACAAAAAAATAAATGAATAAACAAATACATAATAAACAAATAAATAAATACATGAATAAACACAAGCAATAGAAGCTTTGGAGCATATTATCTTCACAGCAAAAATAAATTGTTGTTTTTGCAGAATAATACTGCAAGCACAGGTTTCAGTTTAAACAGTAATTGCGCATTAATAAACTGTGAAAACTGTAAAACTAGCAATTTTAGTTTATTACGGTAAAATTAGCAATTTTACAGTTTATAGTTTTAAAATTATCAATTTTACAGTTTATTACTATAAAAGTAGCTGCATTATAATGTAAAAACAGCAATAATACTTGCAGCGGAGGCTACAGTTTAAAACTGTAAAGTGCAGTTTATTACCGTAAACTAGCAATTTTACAGCTTATTACTGTAAACTAGCAATTTTTTCAGTTTACTATTGTAAAATTACTATAAAATTAGCTGTATTATACTGTAAAAACAATACTAATTTTTTACAATGTCGACAGTAAAAGAGATTCGCTTCACTCCATCTAATTAAATGCAACAATTAAGGTAACATTACCAAATTTGTTATAATAGGCTTAGTGTTATGCAATTAAATAAAGTAATGTAAATCAATACAAATAATAGCACGAAAAACGTTAAAACTATAAATTTGCGTATAAATAAAATGCTTAATGCATTTTTTTCATCCGTAATATAAAGTTTGTAATACATAATAAGTATAAAAATCTGAAAACTGATTTTTAACATACGTTTTGACTCGTACAAAATTATTTTACTCAATTATTAATTTTTAAATTTACAACGAATTTGTAGCTAATGCGAATCATGCAAAATCAAATTCATTCTATTAGAAAAAGTAACGTACACCCCCTTAAGAAACAAGTTCAAGTATATTTTATAAATCTGAAGCACAACTAGTTTTGGTATCACACACAGAAAAATTTGCTTAACCCAAAGAAGAGAGCGAATTTCAACCAAGATGTGTGCTAAACCTTTTAGGAGGGCTACTTTATAAATGTCCAATTAGGTTGCAAAAGGAAAACCACAGTGAAAATGAAAACTACTCTTTGGTATATTTAGATATATCATCCAGTTACTTGCCTGCATCGTCAATAATCCAGTTGAGATATTTGTCGTTGCTTGGTAGCAACATTTTCAACCTTCTTCATAAGAGACGCGTGTTGCCAATTGTATACACTGGCTTAAGACAATTTTTGATCCTTCAAACACGATTTAGGTGTAAGCAGAAATTTAAAACGGAGAAAGCCAAGTATAGGCTATGATAGTCTTACAGATTGCAATGTAAACCATCTGTACGCCATTTTTTTAGCGTTTCAACATCATTTCCACACGACATTGTAACTCAAGAAAGTTTTACCGTGCACATTACTCATGCGCCGATTAATTTCTGTTGCATTGTATTCCTCAACATGCATTAATAGAATGCATTATACAGCATTAGATTTACATTTCCCTGGAAATTCTATTGTTCGAGGCATGTTTACGTGTTTTCTGCGCGCTCAGAACTGACAACTGCGACTTGACATGATAGACGTGTAAAGTAGAGACACTGCGCAATACCGCGCGCACTATTCTGCCGTGCTAAGCACAAAAATCGTATCTGCATTTTTTAACAAATTGAGTCATCATCACCAGGTGGCTCTTTGTAAGGTATTTTACCTATATACACAATTATACTGGCATTTGAGAACGGGAAATATTTTGCAAAAAACTCTGAAAAAATATTTTCTGAATTAAATACATGGTGGCGCAAATTTTTAAAGAGTTATTTCTCAGTTTGAGCTTGACTGCAGATACCATTTTTGTCCTTAGCACGGCAGTATTAGAGTTTTACAGTAGCTCTTATTTCACGATCTTTTAGACAGTGTAAAAGTAATAGCTCACGGATTAGTATTAATAGTATTTTACTTTTAAAAATTATTTTTATTTTTTTTTAAGTTGCTAACAAAATTATGTTAGTACTCTGAAAGTTAAAAACTGATTCACTTGGTCCAGTCAAATGTTTACAGTACCGCTAAGTAAGATCATTAACACTGCCATAATGCTCAGAGAAAAACTAATCGAGAGTTGTGCCATATTTTATAAATATTAAACGAAAAAATCCCTACCAAGCAACTGACGTATGAATACACAAAACAAGTTTTTTTCTCAAAGGTAGTTTCCACTAAAATAATTATGGGTTTAGAAACTTTCAAAGTTGTAAAACATGCAGCCAAAAGTAAATTGCTTTATTTTTTTTTCTTTTTGCATGTGTATGTTGGTATTTTATACTAAAGAAGCGAAATCACACTTAAATTCGAGGTTTTATTATGCAGGAATGCGCTACTTTTTCTTCCAGAGAAAACAACTTTTAAAATTTATACAAATATGAACTATTCATTTCTCATTATATAATACTAAGCACGACCTTCAGCGCTTTTGCGTTGAATATTCACTTAATTGTGGCCATGAATGCTATCCTAGACGCATTCAATTAGGGAGGAATATAATTATTTTACTTTAAATATTCTCGGGGCGGGGAGGTTCGTGAACGTAAAGTTTGTAAAAGTATCCAAGGGTGAGATGGAAAGAAAATAATATGCTAACTATAAGTAATCATTAAAGTTATTAATGTATATAAATTTAATAAATAAAACAAACCTATTGCAGCGTTTTTTAAAACCATTTTCTGTAGTGCTGTGAGATTTTAAGTACAATTTGACTAATTACAATATTTCTTATTTCCCAGGTTAGTGATTTTGATTACGGTTACAGACATTTAAGATATTGAGATTTAATAGTATGATTATGATAGCACAAAAAAGTTATAAATTGCTGTTAATTACGATCACTAGAAAACTTACAATAACTAAAAACCAAAACAATAAAAAAATGAATAAAAAATAAGTAAATAAATAAAATAAATAAGTAAACATATTAGTTATCGGAATAAAGGCGATAGGAGATAAAGTGTTACTAGTTTGTTTGACCAGGAACTGTGCTTTATTCACTGCATACGGCTGAAGGGTAAGGAAATCCTGCACGAATAAAGTACACGGTCTTTTTAATTCTTAAAGGAAATTTCGGCAAGACTCGGGTAGGTAATGAAGTTTACAATTGAGCGGAAGAAATATTACAGCCTAGACAACGTAAGTTGTAGCTTTGTAGTTTGTCATTTATAGAAATCTTACTTTTGTTAGTAGATTAAGACAATAGTTTCTCTGACAAAGAGAAAACCAGGCATTATTTAAATATTTCCCAAGGACAATATTTCAACTGACATTAATATAGCACGAAATAATGTGACACATTTTGTACCACCAATGCAATGGAGTAATTTAACTAATAAAACTGGTGTAACTTTAAGCATCGTTCATACCATTACCCATTACGCCAGTTTTATCAGTTAAGTTACTCAGTTGCATTGTAACATTTTTGGATGTAGACTGCTGTTACCGCTTTTACTAAGTAAAGTTGCACATTTTTGTTATAGTGAAAATATTCCGCAAAATTACAGGTAAAATCCATTAACAAAAGTAAATGTTAATAAATTGAGGTATTATTTTTTTTTCTACTTTTAAGCAAAGATGAAGATTTTAGCTCTTAAGTAAACTTTTCTTGACTTCATCAGAATAAGCAGTCTATAAGCTTGCAAGCGAATTGTTATTTCTAATCTATGGGAGGAAAATAACCAATAAAAGGTACTTAGACATATTTATCACACGGCTCATCCGAATAGCAAAATACAAACACACCATAACATATGGTACTATATCAAACAAATGTTGAAATATTTCTTCAGTAAAATCATCACATCATTTCTCAATTTGCGTCAAAAGATTTTTTTTCAGACATAGCTCGAAACTTTACTTCAAAACCAACAAAAGAGCAGGTGAAATGTTACAGCTGTTTCGAAAGTTTTTTTTTTATAGCTTCAGCTCCATTTCCTGCGCAAAATGGCAACTTTAAGTATTTCTATTTCAGGCCTCGAGAAATTTGTCAGCTTTCAAAATACATCATCGTTTTTCTTTTAAAGTGTCTCCGCTTCAATGCCGGTGTTTCAGTCTTAAAATATTCACGAAGTATACTTCAAAATATGTTTTAAGTAATTTCAAGAAAACAACGACTTTCTTGATAATGCAGCTTGTTTGCATGATTTGGCAGTTTGAAAAATCTTTCTTGTTAATTGTTCTTGGCTGTTGAAAATGTTACAAAAGCATACTTTCCTTTTGACCGATTACAGCAGTTCAGTTTGTTCTCTATTTAACAATAAAATAGAAGAAAAACAGAAAACTTTTTCTTTAAATTGCATAAAATCAAGAGTATATGTACTCTTGAATAAAACATTCAACGTATAATTATATCATGTTACCTGTACAATGGCAAAATTTGATGCAGCATAAAAAATATAAGTGCAAAAGATTAATCACATATTTTATTACTCATATGTTTCGTTTTAGATTCTAGGTTTTCTCATGGCATGATTAAAGATTTCGACATTTTATAATGGTAGCATACTTTGATAAATATTAAATTGCTGCTCTGTTACTGTTTTCAGAATAAACAAGATTAGAATGCGGGTTTGTCTTCATCCTCTCACAAACTGAAGTTTACAATTGAATGTAAAACTGAAACGATTTTCTAAGTTGGTTAAGGCCATCATTTCGAACAGAAGAAGTTAAATCCTAAATATTAACATAACTCAAAAGTGAAGTGATTGATGCAGAAATAAAAAAAAAAATCCATAAGCCTTGTTGACAAACTAATGCAACGTCTTTATTTCTTTGTTGGTGGTCTAGCGTTGTGAAACCAAGAAAAGCCAAAAATAAACACAATTTTAATTTTCATATATTTGTCATCTATGTGAACTAAAAATAACTAAAAAAATTCTGAAATTTGAATGTTTTTATGAATGAATACTGGAAAAAAGTGCTTTTGTAAAAAAATCATTCCAACTTGCTGACAAAATTTGTAAGATTTTTTTTTCATGAATCTTTTTAGTTCAAAAAGAAGAAAAATATATATGAAAATCAAAATACTGTTTTTTTTTCCTTAGGCCTGTTTTTTGTTTTCCTTAGGTACAAATTACAAGATTCATCTATCCCACCGATTGAAAACAGCAGTGGCACGAATATGCATAAAAATCGGTTGCACGTGAATATGTTTTTCTAAAAAAATGTTTTTTTCTCATATTTAGATATGTAGTTAGATAATATGAAAAGTTTGCTTCACTTGCCTTTTTTTTCTTTTTTTTGAAATCTTAAAACCTTCTCCAAAAAAAAAAAAGATTTTTTGACCCTTCTAAAGCAGTATTCCATGTTAGTTTTACAGAAGAAGCTCAAAAATTGCGCTCGTGCTCAAGTTTCCTGACATATTCCTCATTTAAATTCTGAAATCTATATTTTATCGTTATTTTTTGGCTGTTAATATTGCAACAAGAATGCTTCAAAGATATCAGAATTAAATAAATTAGACTTTCAGTTTTAATGATATACTAGTATATCATTAAAGCTAGTGACAATGAAGTTAAATACCACTGAATTAACGATATAAAAATAAAAGCGAAATGGGCTTAATATGGCTTTGAAAACACCTATCACAAGACGGTGCATGAATTTGACGAAAGGTTCTTCAAAAAGCTCGCCAAACATTTGCTAGAGCAGTACATAAATCAGTACCAACGGTGCTCGATGAGATTCTAGAACTTCTAGCTGGTACATATCCATGAGCATTCTTTTAATCATGCCAGATAATTGAAAGAGTGCTCATTCAATCAGGCAGATGAAAACACGAGTTTGTGATAAGCGCTACTTCCATGCAGGTGGCAATGCAACATCAATAGATGAAGGCGAGTACTCAAATTCTCTATAGGTAAAACTATACTAAAAGTAGTCGGAAGCAAAATATATTGCAAAAACAACCAAATGCAAACACACCAGAGCATGATTGAGGTCATCCTTACCACAGAAAGATGGCAAAAGAGTTGGAAGAGGAAACATTACACTTATTTGTAATAAGTAGGATCAGCCAGAACCCGTGAGCAGTAAAAACCTTACTTCTTGCTCGTTCCCAAGGACCCTACATGTGTTTCTTTTTGATTTTTTCATACACCTTAAAAAAAGAGAAATTTCTCTTCTGAAAAATATTTTATTCATAAGTGGCTCTGTTTTCATAATGTATTTGATTAATTATTTTAGTAAAAGCTCATTTTTAAAAATGTTTTCATCTGACAGAATGAGATGCCAAGTTAAAACCGAATTTCTTAGTTCTTAAGCTGATCATAACAGACCTTGGGATAATATTTATTTTATTGTTTCAGAAATATCCAACTCCATTCTGCTAGATAAATCACAGAAAGTAAAAAAAGATTACAGCAATTTATCGTACATGTAATTGGATCTCAAAGGACAGCAGATTTATACACATAAACATTTTTCCCCCAAAAATCGGAGTTATTCTTAAATCTGGAACTTTAGAAAATAGAAATTTAATGAAGGAAAATCACTCGAAATTTATACAATCGACTAAAAACAAAAAATAAAACATCTATAGAATCTCCTCTTTAAAAACAAAGCATTCTTCTAAAGTATTTCCATGCCTTGGCTCAGAGTTAATATACATTGGAACTCTTTTGCATCGGCATTTCTCGTTCTCTTCGCAAGTTTCTTCCGAAATTCTCTCGCATCTAAAGGCTAGAATTACCATTGTCAGAAGCGTTCGAAAAGTATATTCCAGTTTGGAAAAGAAAGAAAGGAGAAAAAGTAGAATAGGATCGGGAAAAGGGATTTAGAACCTGGAGAAAGCGGTATTACATGAGATTCGGAGGTACAACCCGTTTACTACATTTTATAAAGGGAGGAGAAAAAAGGCATTTCTTCTCATCCGGGGCGACTTCTCTGCAGACTTGTTTCTCTTTCTCCTGCTACCAGGATTAAGGGACTTTTGAAAATTTAAGCGCATTTCTGACGTCGGAAATCCCTCATTAATGCTTCTACAGCTTTCGAGTATGAAACAGAAAGAGAGTGAAAAGAGATTAGTAGGATACTATCTTGTCAAAGGCCACATTTAACTGACAGGGGATGTTAATTTTGCTTCAGGTCTTCGCTAAGAATTTTTTTTTCTTCGTCAAGTCTGTCGGTTCTCAGTCAAAGTAAATTGATTGTTTCAAGTTTTCCGGATGATTTATAGATTTGTGCGACATGAAGTATTTGCTTAAAAAAACTTCCCATTCTAGAAGTCGCGGTATAGGTTACATTTTATTAGAAATGTGGCGATCAGTATTCAATTGAACCCTACCCATTTTAAAATTTCTACACAAAAATGTTTAAGCTCTGATAAAGTATTTTTTTCTTATTTATATTTTTCTTTCCAATAACATTTGGTGTAACACTTTTTTTTTAATTTTTTAAACCTGCTGTAATTTTTAAGTACACAGTTCTGAAAATTATATTATTTGGTAAGACCTCTATTTTTCTATATCACATAAAGAATTTTCAAAAAATGGGCATGAATATATGGGCGAAAAAAGATATTTTTCGTGTTCTGGCAGAAATAAGATGTCTGCAAAATATTTGCAAGGGTTTTATTTGCACACTTATTTTTATATAAAACAGATGGGAATAATTTGCTAAATATATATCAATGTAATTAGAAGGCACATTAATTTGAATATTTACCACTATTTAATAGCATTTGTATTCCAGATTGCTTAAACTACAGTTAATTTTGACGCCCAGTTACCACCAGATGGGGGCACTCGGGCTCTTTTTCGATGCGAAACTGCACTAGGAATTTAATTTTGCCTAATTATATTCAAAGCCAAGTAAATACCCCAAGGAATCTTTTACATGCCGCATAATCATACGACATGGGTGTTGAGGATTTTCTACATCACGAAAATTCACCGACTGGCCACCGTCGGTAGAATATTCAACATATGTATTTTTGATGACTAATCACAAAATCCAAGAATTTAGAACAAAATTAAAATGAGGCAAAATATCGTCTAAGAGCCACAAATTTGGGAGGAAATTCCAAGGCCTGACCGGTTTTTAACAGCACAAGACAGTGTAAACTAACGCTCGAAGACGGAAATATCCATCGAAACTTCCCTCCGTTAGCTAAGCTCCTTTGCAGCAAGTCTTTTTGAGCCTGAACAAAAACCGAACAACCCCTGTTCCTACAACCCAGGAAGTATTGATTTAGAATGAGAATCAGGATATCTTTGAGACCTTGTCAGGTTCAACGTGTACTCCTGCTTTATACAAATATGCTTTGAAACTTCATTTCGTAAATTAAAATTCATAACTATTTACAAACAGAATAATTTTATTACTACACATTATAATGAGAACATCAATAATACAGGTTGGCAACAAGTGAACCATTCTATTTTAAAGTTATTGAGTGATGAAAACTATGGCTCAGAAATGGAAATTATTTGTAGAGCATAATGAAGGGCTCCGAAATTGTAAATTTTTTTTGGGAATAAAAAATAAATTTATTTATTTCACTGTCAGGGGGCGATTCTAATGAAAATAACGCTTCAACTGGTTCATTAGTTAGATTTCAGAATCTCTGTTATCTTCACCAGTTGGATATCCGCCATACATTTGCCTTAGAGATAACTTCTTCTTCAAAAACCATTTTACAGCAGAACGTGTCATCAAACGTCACTGTCCTGATCTGAGTCATTTCCAATCTCCAGACCTCAATCCGTTTTAATTTTAACATTAGAGGAAATTGAAGCATCTAGTAAATCGTTATAACACTAGAGTTTTGTCTCTTCTTACACACAAAATTTCACGACAGGTACGGTGGCCATTTGTTGAATACCTGTTAAGGATTTCCTCAATAACATTTCACAGCAGAATGTATCATCAAAAGTCACTGTCCTGATCTGAGTCATTTCCAATCTCCAGACCTCAATCCGTTTTAATTTTAACATTAGAGGAAATTGAAGCATCTAGTAAATCGTTATAACACTAGAGTTTTGTCTCTTCTTACACACAAAATTTCACGACAGGTACGGTGGCCATTTGTTGAATACCTGTTAAGGATTTCCTCAATAACATTTCACAGCAGAATGTATCATCAAAAGTCACTGTCCTGATCTGAGTCATTTCCAATCTCCAGACCTCAATCCGTTTTAATTTTAACATTAGAGGAAATTGAAGCATCTAGTAAATCGTTATAACACTAGAGTTTTGTCTCTTCTTACACACAAAATTTCACGACAGGTACGGTGGACATTTGTTGAATACCTGTTAAGGATTTCCTCAATAACATTTCACAGCAGAATGTATCATCAAAAGTCACTGTCCTGATCTGAGTCATTTCCAATCTCCAGACCTCAATCCGTTTTAATTTTAACATTAGAGGAAATTGAAGCATCTAGTAAATCGTTATAATACTAGAGTTTTGTCTCTTCTTACACACAAAATTTCACGACAGGTACGGTGAACATTTGTTGAATACCTGTTAAGGATTTCCTCAATAACATTTCACAGCAGAATGTATCGTCAAAAGTCACTGTCCTGATCTGAGTCATTTCCAATCTCCAGACCTCAATCCGTTTTAATTTTAACATTAGAGGAAATTGAAGCATCTAGTAAATCGTTATAATACTAGAGTTTTGTCTCTTCTTACACACAAAATTTCACGACAGGTACGGTGAACATTTGTTGAATACCTGTTAAGGATTTCCTCAATAACATTTCACAGCAGAATGTATCGTCAAAAGTCACTGTCCTGATCTGAGTCATTTCCAATCTCCAGACCTCAATCCGTTTTAATTTTAACATTAGAGGAAATTGAAGCATCTAGTAAATCGTTATAACACTAGAGCTTTGTCTCTTCTTACACACAAAATTTCACGACAGGTACGGTGGACATTTGTTGAATACCTGTTAAGGATTTCCTCAATAACATTTCACAGCAGAATGTATCGTCAAAAGTCACTGTCCTGATCTGAGTCATTTCCAATCTCCAGACCTCAATCCGTTTTAATTTTAAGGGGGTCTGGGACACATCTTGAAAAAAAATTTATTTAACAGTTTAGAATTTTGAAATTTTTTACACTAATTCACCATCTGTTTAATAAGCAAAATCATCACATACATGACAAAAAAAAACTTTTTTCAATTTTTTAATTTAAATTTTTTTCAGAAAAGGGGGGTCGCTTTAAATCGCAAAAACTTAAAATATTCTTGAACAATTTTCATTTTTTTTCCTTCAATGTGAACACAAATATATAAGCTTTAATTTGTATTCGGCAATTTTAATAATAATAATTTGAAAAAAAACTAAAAATATTTGAGTAAAAATTTCGAAAAATTCGAAGGTACTTTTTTTTTCAAAAATCATATTTTTTGAACAAAATTTTTTTTTGAAATTTGCCGAATACAAATTCAAGTAAACTGTTTGAAAAAGATGTTCTCCAAATTTCGGAACGTTATCTTTATTAGTTCTTGAGTTATAAGAATTTGAATTCAAAAAATCCGGAAAAAATGCATCATGGCGAAAAACGCATTTTAAGGGAAGTTATTGCTGTGGCAACAGTTGCCTGACGGCTACATTAAATTATCATATCTTCCGTTCTAACTAAGATAGGAACAAGATTCAGACCTCATTTTAAAGAGAAGAAAACAGATTTTTTTTGAAATAATAAAAAAAAAAATGCAAAAGTTGACGATTTTTGTGTCCCAGACCCCCTTAACATTAGAGGAAATTGAAGCATCTAGTAAATCGTTATAATACTAGAGTTTTGTCTCTTCTTACACACAAAATTTCACGACAGGTACGGTGAACATTTGTTGAATACCTGTTAAGGATTTCCTCAATAACATTTCACAGCAGAATGTATCGTCAAAAGTCACTGTCCTGATCTGAGTCATTTCCAATCTCCAGACCTCAATCCGTTTTAATTTTAACATTAGAGGAAATTGAAGCATCTAGTAAATCGTTATAACACTAGAGTTTTGTCTCTTCTTACACACAAAATTTCACGACAGGTACGGTGGCCATTTGTTGAATACCTGTTAAGGATTTCCTCAATAACATTTCACAGCAGAATGTATCATCAAAAGTCACTGTCCTGATCTGAGTCATTTCCAATCTCCAGACCTCAATCCGTGATAATTTTAGTTGGAGGTAATAGAAGCATCTCGTAAATCGTTGAAATCCTAAAAAGTTTGCATGATCTTAAAGACAACATTTCACGACATGTTGCGTGGCTTTTCCCAAAGCAAACTGCAGTCAATAGTTGAACGTACTATCTAACGATTCCATAAGGTATCCGGAAATAGTGGCAGTCACGTTTAACAGATTTTGCTGCAACATTTTTTGTAAACAATCGTAAATATGTAGTTCACCAAAATACGCCTTCTGGCAGCAAAATTTCGAACCATGCTATTTGCTGCAACCATGCTATTTGCTGCAATAAAAAACCCTTTATTACGTTCCACACAAATATCCAAAATTTCTGAGCAGTTGTTCAATCTCTAGATAACTTTAATGAAGTATAGTTTAATCATGGCCACTGTATTTTTGAAACCTTAAGCAAGTGCAATAAATAAAAACATGTTATAAGTTAACTTAAACTACAAAAACCTGAAGATAAGAATGGAGCTAGTATAAAAACAAAAATACTCAGAAAATACTGAAATAGTTTAATTCATTTTATTTAAATGTAAAAGTTTGGCTTTTATTCTCGAAGTAGTGAAACAAAAACGCCCCCTGAATTACGAAATAATATATTGTTTTCACTTGGGAAACTATTTTTTAAACTGCTGAGAGTAAACAAAGAGTGCATAGATGGGGAAAATTGCATGACCTTAAGTCAGGAAACAATTACTTTTTGCAGGAATAGTAATAGGAAACGGTGCAAGTTAAACCGTCTGATTGAAAACCCTTTTTCATTACTTCAGAAAATGAAATTGGAAATTTTTTCGCTGTCACGCACATGTTTCCAATGAAATGCATAGGCAAAAAAATCTCATAAAAGACTGCAGGATTCGTTCTATTTATCACATCCAATGCCTCTCACGCAAGAGAACAAGGGTAACCGAAACTTTCAACGATACAGTACCCACTCATACGTGCATTTCTTCCCAACAAATGCAATGTAACTCCCATCTACAACTTATTTTCATGGAAAAATACGCTCCTTTTTATTTTTTATCTTCTCTTTGCCCTTATTTCATTTCAGTGGAGAAGGTGCTCGGGTGTCAGGGGGAAGATAAATTGTGATGTGTAAGGATCTCAAATGCTTAAACTGCTGCTCATCTGACACGGCAAGAAGAAAAACGAAAACACACAAACATCGAAGAGAATTAAGGGGGAGGAGAATGAGCATGAAAGGAGTGAATGAGAGTACTTTTTTTCGGGGGGGAGGGGGTATGGAAAATGCAAGCAAGCGGTCGTTGAATAAATGGACCATTACCAGAGTGTCGCGTATGAATGGGAAGCGGGAGGTCACCAAAAGTTCCATTTCAGAGAGTAAAAAAAAAAGGAGACTTATCACTGGTCAAATGTGCCATTTGGATAGTTTTTCCACGGATCATTACAAAGCTTTATCGAATTTGAGAGATTTAACCCTTTTCATTTTGTATTACCGCGATCTTTGAAAGTGAAAAGCATTGATTATCATGGCGGTCTTATAGGCAGCTCCTAACTCCCCTTTTTCACCCTATTGAGTTTGATTTTCTTCTCTTTTTTGGTTACATAAGAGAGCATTAAGCGAGTGTGTGGTGTAAGTAGATAAAGCTTCATTGCTTTTCTTCTGAAAAGAAAAAAATATAAATTCTCTTATCGCTTTTAACGGCATGCTAACTATGCCGATAGTGATGTCTCATTCTTATTCATGCAATAAAAGATTGAAGATTATGAACTATGCCATTTTAATATATTTCATATTGCTTGAGGATATACTAATTTGCTGAAAAGTTATCAGTACTGTATAGTGTATAATAAAGAAAAAAGAAAACAATTATCGGAAAGAAAGACTTTTTTTCTTTCATTTGTATTATTTTAAATCATGTTTTAACCTATTTACTGCAAAGTTAAAAAAAAATCCATTGCAACTAATTTATGTCTCATGTTTCGTAAAAATAAGGTCAAAACCAGAACAAGTCAATATAGAAATTAAAAATAAAATGGATTTAAAAACTATTGTCTCATGTTTCGTAAAAATAAGGTCAAAACCAGAACAAGTCAATATAGAAATTAAAAATAAAATGGATTTAAAACACTGTGATAAGTTAAGATATAATACATTGTTCGGTGAACAAAAATAAAATTTAGAAGTAGGGTTATGTGACGGAGGAAACATTTAGCTCTCTGTCTAATAATACTTTATGTTCGCACATCTTGGTCACGTAATCTCTTTTTAAAATATGTTTTCAGTTTTTTTTTTTTTTTTTCAAATTTTGAACAGTTAGAAAAAACTTTTGCATTTTCGTTTAATGTTGAAGTCTGGGAGGATGCTCACTTCATGAACATTGAAGAACCTATTCAGAGGGTTTTTTATGTTCAATAACCTCCAAAAAAAACCTATTTTAATTATATTTTCAGATCTCTATAGTTGACCAAATATATAAAATCATCTCAGGAAATACGTCAGCACATTATAATTCGATACACAACACACTTTATTGATATCCCTGTGTTTTGAAACATATATCCCATTTTCCATAAGAGTTTTAACCGGAGAAATATAATTAAAATTGCTTAGAAGAATTTTTTTTAGTAACTTATAATGTGTAATTTTTGCTGTAATATTAAGCTAAACCAATCGTTATTCCAAACGGTAATTTTGAAAATTTTCAGTATGTGACCAAATAATACATCATTAACCTATGAAACGAAAAGTTCATTGGATAGGTTCGGGGTACATTTGTGTATGTAGGGTAAGTACAAAAATTACCATGCTGTATATTGCTCAATAACTGTAATTCTCATAGTGAAGTAGGATTAAGTTAATAGCTAAACCTAATAGGAAAGAATAGCCAATAGTTCCGAAGTCATAAGTTTTTTTAGAACAATAAAAAAAAATCTAGTGAAGCAAAAGACAAGTTTGGGCAAATAAACTACTGGTATACGCATAATTAATAGGGTGAGTTCTGGTAAGTGCGTACCCTTTTTTCCAAAGTTCATGTTCTTAGGGATGCTGCTCTGTTGAAAAATCTTGTACACTCACAATTTTTTTTTAGTTTTCTTTCCAGATCCTTTACTAAGCTTTTCAAGCATATAATATGTCAAATAAACCATAAGCATAGGTTTTGTGACCTGGTTTATGACACCTATTCTAAGGTACGCACTTTCCCTACCTAGCGGCGTAAGTGCGTCCACCTTAAATTATGTGAATATGAGCAGTAAAAAACTTCTGGCACATATTAAATATGTTAATTAGTTGCTTTGGGATAATTCCTAATACTAGAGATCAGCACTTGCTTGCATGGATGAAACGCAATCAGTGATATTCCACGTGTCTTGCGAACAACTTTGATTTGAAGATTGAGAGAGTTGTGTCTGTGATTCTTCCTCTGTCCTTTTAATAAGACCAAGTGAGCGAATGTAAGTTGTTTTTATTTAGTAATAATCACTCATAGTCTACATAGTTTATTTTGGTTAAATACATTAATCAGTCTGTGTTTAAGCCAGGGTTCGCACTTACCCCTTCACTGTTAAAAATTCAGGAAACTTTTATGGTAAATATTACTGTAAAATATTGCATTTACAGCAACGAAAATATTTACAGTAAATTGTACCATAAAAAAGAAACGGTTACAGCGCCAATTAATAAACCACGTGACTTACTGAGCGAAGCACGTAATACTCAATTTTTGTTCGCCATGTGTGGTCTATGCGGTACAGTGGATAGGGAAGCAAAGTGCGATAACTGCGTCTTGGGTTCAATCCTAGCTTCTTGCATTTTTTAACTCTACTTTTCTCTACCGTAAAATTTTACAGTAAAATTGGATTTTACGGTGAAAGTTACTGGCAACATGGATGCCAGTAACTTTTACCGTAAAATTTCAGGAATTTTTTTAACAGTTCTTAAATGTAAGATGAGACATGTGCGTCCAATAGCTTTGTTGTAAGTGCGTACCCCTGTGATTTTCTTTAATTCTATTTGTGTGGTAGATCGTTAGGTGACCTCAGTGAACAATTCGTTTTTTTTTTCTTTTTTTTTGAATAAATACGGTTTTAAAATATTTTTCTTATTAGAATCAGTAGCAGTAAGAAAAAACACAAAATAAAGAGGAAAAAAAAAAGAGAATAATTGATCATGATGTGATACTTGTACTTTTTTTTTCTTGTACATTCAAATAGTTTTTCACAAGGTGTTCTTTAATTTTCTTAAATATAATTTATTCATTACTCCACCCTAGTTTTTTGAATCAGTTGGTTCCTTATTTAGTGTTTCACTTAATTTCATTGCTTCATTTGTCATTCTGGTTTAAATTAAGTATAGCTCATGATCGCTATTTTCAACGAAAAATGTACTAACTGATATCTAAAAGCCAATATATTTCAGAGGTAATGAATAAAATTGAAATCTTATGCCGCATTCAATGTTAATATAAATACTTGATGGAAATGACGTCGGATTTATAATCGGTTTATAAAAGAGATAAAGCTAAATTAAAGGTGAATTACGAGAGTCGGATTTTCCACGTAATGGTACACACTTGCCTCATCATAATGGTACGCACTTGCTCCACATAATAGTACGCATATGCCTCATGATAGTGGTACGCACTTGCCCCATCATAATGGTACGCACATACCCCCACCTTACTTTAAAGAAAGGGAAAGTGCGTACCGTCATTTAACAAATTTTAGTTAGAGTATTTGATCAAAATACCCCATGTATGTTATTAGTAGCTATTACTTAAAAGAAACAACTTGCATTTCTTGACTTCATTTGCTTGGTATGACTACAAGAGAAACTGAAACAAAACCTTCTCAATCTTTACTTAAGAGTTTTTTTGAAGATATTTAAGTTATCCCTGATTGTGTTTCGTCTATTGAATCCAGGCCTGAATTCTACCTATTGAAATTATCATTGGACAGTTATCTAACATAGTCGATGTGTTGCAGAAGCCATTTCAAGACAGTGTTCATATAATTCCCAGTGGACGCACTTACCCCGTGGACGCACTTACCAGAACTCACCCTAAGTATTTTTCCTCCTTATATTAGCTTTGTTGATAGTCATAAAATTTATCGATGTGATGTTTCTCCTTCCTCAGCACAAACCAGGAGGTAAAAAGAAAGAAATATCTGCGGAAATGAAGACTTTAAAACCAGGTTAAAGTTACACTGGTTTTATGACCTTGGTTCGATTTACATTTTTTCACTTTTCAGTACATATGTGCTTGTGTGTTATGCGAAGGATTAATATACTGATGTAAAATTGTTTTTAAAGCTTATACCTATTTACAGGGGGTAATATGTATAAGCTTTTTGCTTTTTATATTGCAGTATATTTCATATTTACGAGCATATTTATTCTGCGTAAATATGAAATGAATGAATAAAATTAAAATAGAACCAATGTGTACCCCATAGTTCCTCAGAGCAAGTCAGTTCAATACAAAATGAAATATAATTTTTATATTGTTAAAACACTTTCAAATTTTGTAAGAAACATTATTTAAAGAGATTATTTGAAGAGTTCACATGAAAAATATTTAAAAATATTATTTACTTGGATTGGAAATGTGTAGAAATGCCTAAATAATTAGTAATTTTTAAAAAGTATACACAAACTACTTGTGCCGCAGTAATAGTGAAAATATCACTTAAACATGCTTAGCAAAAAACAGGAAGGACTTTTGGTATTTTTTTCGGAAAACATTAGATATCATTTCGAAGAAAGTTATGTGTATCTAATACAAGAATTATCGCTTTAAACATGCTCTTACTTTCAGATTCTGAGCTTTAAATTTTATTTTTGCAGTTTATTGTTACCTGAATAATCACTGATGTGCTTTTGCAGCACATGGATGTAGCACAACAAATAAATTCCTCTGTATGACCAAATAACTTAGGTACGTACTATTTGAATAGGTATCAAAAGTATACCCCAGTTTCATACAATGTACCACACATTTCTGATAATTCTATGAGAGCCTCGGTGAAAAGAAAGGTGAAACAACGAAAATACAAAAGGAATTTCGCTCCGATGATTCTGAAATTCGCTCCTTTAAAGGAAAAGGAAACCACTTTCATCCACTTAGCTCCTTTTTCTTGCCTTTTTCATTACTTTCATCTTTTTCCCCCCGGAATTTCATTGGGAGCCTTAAAGCCACTTTTTGACGACAATTTCAGGCACCGTAGAAGTGATCGATTTTCAGGAGATGAACATACTTAAAAAAAAAAAAAAAGAAGGGGGAAAAACCGTCGCTGATATATTTTTTATTTGATCTCCGTACAGGGAAAAACTTATTTTAAGCGCGCGTTAATATGAGTTCGAAATAGACGAAGTTTTTTTTTTTCTTTTCTTTTTTTTTAACTTAGAGAAGATTATATTTTACGTGCAGGTGGAGAAGCGACTATTGCATTTCTTGAACTGATATTCGCAATTTGATTTTAGATTTTTTTTAAAGTTATTCTTTGATGTATTTGAAGGCTGCTAAGTTCTTTTTAGTCTTGGAAACTCGCAAAAATTCTTCTAAATAAGCCTATATTCTTTATGAAGCTTTTAACCGAGAGCTGTTTTAAATAAAATTTATCTTAGGCACTAAAATTAAACTAAATATACATTATATGAGCAAAATTATGGGATTTTAATTGTTTTGAAAAAAATAAAGTAAACTTATATACATCTTTTTTTTTTTAAATGCGCATTTGATATGAATGATAATCGTACATGAATACACGCTTATGTTGTTTGTTGTTATAAAAATTACTTCTACGTTAAATAATTGTTTCCACTTTTCTTAAACAATCAACGAAAAAATAATTCAACTCATTTTCTAAATTTGATTCATATATTGTAATATTTTGTGGTTGAACAGTTTTTTTTTTATTGTAGAAAGAGAAAATTCTTGTATATACTGTTTTCGGGTAAATTGATATAAACTGACTTTCAGTTATGTATTTTATATTATGCATACTTTGATTTAAAATGTTTAATGTAATTTGACTCGTACACGAGAAGCAAAATGGATGGAGAAAAGGGAAATAGTTCACTTTGTTTACTTATTCATTCATTTATTAAATTTATTTCTTTATTTATTCATTTATTTACAGTGATTTACTTATTAATTCCTTTACTGATTCATTCATTCACTTATTTTATCATGCATTAATTCGTTAAGTAATTCATTTTTTATTTGTCATTGTTAGATTATTAATTAACTTATTAGCTAACTTACACACTTATTTGGTGAAAAATAATTTTAATACTTAAATAGAAAATTTTTCCTTTCAAAAATTATTTAATTTTTCCCTTTTTCCCAAACTTAAAGGTAAAAATTTCCCAGATTCCTTTGAAGCTACAAAATAACTGCCAAAAGTGAAAAACAACATTTAAACCGAATTTGTATAGCAAAATACAATATTCGATCTTTATATACAATAATTTTCAGAACAAATTTCCACTTCGTTCAGTTTGAAGAAAATCTAAGTTATCTTAACTATTTCACTTCACCCCGCATCCTTTTATTGATTATTTAATCTGTGATAAATCATTTATAAAATAAACCCAACTTTACAGTCGATGCGTTTAATCTCAATCACAACAATTCTTCTAACTAATGAAATATACCATCAACTTAGAAATTCCAGATACATTGAAATCTTGCCTGTAAATAAAACGCTACTCTTAAAGTAATTCCAGCTAATGGTTACTGCTTAAATGCCACTTAAAAAGTGAAGTGATTTCTCAAGATCGGATTTCAATAACTGCTCTTTTCGTAAATATAACATTTGAAGTAGGAGGATATGATAATTACTGACAGGTATTTCCAGTGAATAAAGCATGCAGCAGAGTCATTACTTCTAGCAAGATTTTAGTTGCCGTAAGCTTCATGAGAGCTCTTTTCCGAACAAGTACCTGAATTTAAATAAGCATTTAATTGGAAGCTAAATATCACAACCAAATGGAGCTGCACTTGAGTTTGAGAAGATTTTAATAAATATTCTAAGAGATGAATATGTATACACTTAATTCTAGTTGTTGTGCTTATATTCAAGAAACGTTGAATTAGCAGTTAGCAATCTATTTATTTTATATGAACAATAATGTAATGTTTGGTTGAAAATTAAGAGGCATTAGATCTGAATTGGAAGCTTTAAATGTGATTCACTTTGATATTTGCTTTAATTTAGAAATTCAAGATTTAAATAAAAAATAAAAAATAAATAAATAATTTGAATTTTGACGTCTTGAATTCAAATTATGTTTTTTGCAATACTGAATTACTATAGCTGTGTGTTTGTGTTTGCAGGGCATGGGCACCACAACCGGAATAAGCAGAGGCTCATTGACGTCATAGGAGGTGGAGCGGCGGGAACCCACCCGGTATCAGACTCCGGGGCCAATTTGAAAAAGGGACTGCAGGGCAACTTAGGTTGAAAATGAAAATAAATAGCGATGTGGCATTGCTCGAATACGAATAATAATAATTTATCATTTTATTTATTTATACAATTGCCGTGCTTTTGACCCATAATATATCGTGGAGTTACAAGTGAAACACACCAAGTCAAAAAACATGGTTTTGAGAAAACGCTGATCAAAAAATGTCAACCAACCCAAAACACTTCAAACCTAGTTCATGAAAAACACTCTAAGTCATGGACTTAGTTGTGTTTTACTTTTACTATGAAATATTTTTCAACATTAGAAAGCAACTAAGTCCCTTAGTGTGTTTTACCTGTAAGAACTACTTGGCTTGAGGACTTAATGTGATTACTAATTTGTTTAAAAAACTGAATTAAATAAATATATGACTTAGTGGGTTTCACCAGTATAAACAGCTCATTTTTGTGTGTAAGATAAACCAAAAATCTGAAAATTAATAATTTTGACTTAGTGTGTTTCACGTGTGACCCCGCGATACATTCCCAACTACTTTAGAGACACAGATAACATTTTTCTGAGTATCTTGAATTTTTCAACATTTTATACTTATTGCTACTAGAATAACAAGCCCAGCGTCGTTGTGACTTTGTAATCATGTACATACTTTTGGTTTCAGAGCTGAAAAACGTGATAATATAATTTAATTTTATGGTCAAAACATAAAAAAGTGCATTCTTCAATGGTGACAATTTTAAATGCTATATATTTTAATTACCAAATGTGATTTATAATTAATTCATGATAAAACACAGATAAACACATTTATAAAATGTTTTCCCTTTTTAATTATGTTTTTTTCGGTCTTGATAAAAACTTCAATAGCAAGCTCAACATCCTTTTGAAATCAATTTGTAAATATATAGGTACTTCATTTCGCTTTCAGGGATTATCAAGTGATAGAAATTATTTAAATTTGTGTTGCGATTTTTTCAAGGCGTGAAAAATATATTCTTTTTAAAAAAATCTACAATTTATCCAAATTATGAAAATGTAATTGAATAGTTTTATGCACTTAGGCTCATAGTTTTAACTAAAAATGCTAGAATAACTTAAGTTTTCAAAAATTACATAAGAGTTTTACATTTCAGTGAATTATTGAACACTTTTTTTTTATATCCATGTGTCCCCGTTATCGAAGTAGTTACACAAATTTACACGCAAAATAAATTAATAATTAGTTGTTGCAAAAAATTAGTTTTCTTACATTTTTCCAATAATCCTTTAAAAACAATGTATGGGTTAATGTTTTTTAAACAACAAAACTTTAATAAGTTTCCGGTTTTATTTTGCAATGAAAATTTATGTAGTCACTGCTTTAAATAAGTACAAATTGTGCAGGCAATAAGCTTTTGAGTTTTTGTGCGTCACAATGTATATCTCTCACATGTTGAATCCAACAAACAAGTGTTGTAACTTTGCTGGTACTGAGGCTTTTTTTCTTTTTTGGTATAGTTTTGGGATGGTAAAGCCTTCATATCTGAACAGGAGTTAATACACTGCTGCGATTTTTGTCTTTTCCTTTTATTTTAAGTATTCGCCATACCATTGTTCGCATCCGAATCATTAAGTATTGAAACACATTTTTTTTAAATTCAAAATCTTATATAAAGGTCAACATGGACACAAGTAGAGCAACATGTGACAAAAGCTTTTGCTCATGAAATAAATCACTATTATCACCGACTTTGTAGAATGAGAATTACAAAGCAAGCCAACAGTTTTGAAGCAGATAATTAAGTTATTTTATCTTTCACTATCATTTAATTATTATTTTCATTCTCTCTAAATCGACTTTATCGCTACAGGCATTGAGAATCATTAGCCTTCCTTTGGAGTTCTATCTTTGATCTGATTTCGAAAATAATTTAAGAACTACTTAAATGAAAGTAATGACAATTTCAGTTACTAACTGATTTACAAGGGAAAAACAGAAGTATTTATGTTTCAGACGCAATGGAAAGTACTTAAATTATTTCGTGTGTAATTGGTTTATTGAAAGGATATTTTGGGTATTTAATTTATAAAAACATTGGAATTATTTACTTTAGAAACGAAAATTGTGTTTTGATTAAAGGAAGATAATATAAGAACTCGTGTATAAATTATGTTTTTGTCACAATTGTGTATTACCTCCAGGCAGATTAAAAATACTGTCCATTTAATTTTGCTACTGATAGTAATTAAGCTTTTTTTAAAGATACTAAGGTTTTTGTTTTAAAGCATGTAATTATAAAGGAATAAGAATCTGCAAAAACAATTATTTAAAAAAATAAGACAATACTTCCTGTTATAGGTTTAAGATATTCCTATGAATAATATCATTTTATACCATTTCTCCGGTGATGCGAAATAAAACCAGAAACTATAAGATCTAAAATAGATCATAATTATTGCTTAAGCATTTATTTCGATGCGAAAACAAAAGAGTCATTGAAAACATTGTTTATTTTTGTTTCAAAATGATATTTAAAAACTTTGAAACTAGTTAAAAAAAGTTAAAAACTTTTAATGGAAAGAGGTACACATGTTAACTTTTTTTTTGTTTATGTCTTAGTTTTTCAAAAAAATATTGTCCATTTATCGGAACAAAACTTTCCATGATTGAACAGTATTATTTTTTGGTGTTATGGAATCTCGATATATATATATATATATATATATATATATATATATATATATATAATATATATATATATATATATATATATATATATATATATATATATATATATATACACACATACATACATACATACATACATACATACATACATACATACATACATACATACATACATACATATATATATATATATACATATATTGTTTTTTGAAAAACATGTCTTTAATTGTTCACATGTTCTCGTATAGGGTAACACATGTAAATAATCCTGAGGTACATATAAAAGCTTTAAAACCATATTACAAGCATCCTAGTTTCAAAGAACAAAATCTTTAATAGAAAATAATTACGCACTGACATTGAAGGGTTTGTAACCAGTGCCGTGTTAGTTTTAATTGTACTAGTTTCATTAAAAGTATTTTTTCTTTTCTAAACACACACACACACACACACACACACACACACACACACACACACACACACACACACACACACACACACACACACACACACACACACACACACACACACACACAGATGTTCATTGTCAATTTTGAGTCCCGTTGCCTGCTCTTAGCATGGAATAGACACGATAAAACGTATAAGTCTGCATAGTACAAAGACTTTTTTTTAGGAAGGATAAAGAGAAGATATCCATTTGAAATACTGCAGTATTTCCTTTACCGGGCTTTAAGAGAAAAAAAAAACAAAGAAGAGGGGTGAAAAAAATTAAAAGTATTGCAACTTTGCCCACTGAAATTTTGCATCATTAAAACTACAGGGTGTTAACATCCAATTTTAAAAACAATTGGTTTGTTAAGCGCGTTAGAGAAGCAAAGCAAATGTGCTTTTACTTATTCAAAATTAAAAGACATATCGAGGTTTCATATCACTAACATTTTGCATTCAGAAGCAGTAATTATTTATTAAAAGAAAAGAAAACATAATTTACTTATAAAAGGCTTGACCATTATTATCACTTTTATTATTATCATAGCATAATAATAATAATTATTATTATTACTGGTATATTTAGGGTATACTGGTATAATATTTCATAGTATATTTAGGACGAAAGTAAAGTACATAAAATACCCACTTATTTTTTTTTATTTGTGTAAGGAATAACATTTTTCATTGACTACCATTTCATAAACAAACAAGCATCCTTTCCTATTTTGTCATCTTACTATACTCATCATACGTAAGGTTGATTCAATTGTAACGCTCTAAATTTAATCTTCATTTCGTTTTATGAATAAAATTTCAATAAAAAGGTACTAGTTAAATATACGACGCCGGAACACATGTGAAGTAATGTTAGATATCTGAATCGTCTTCACTTTCTTAGTCGCGATCAGATCTGCGACGAAGTGGAAGTTGCCGGTAGAGATTTGATCTAGATCCAGCTGCGCTGCTAATCTGTTGCTGTGACTGGACGACCAAAAGACGTCTCCTGGCAATTAGGATAAGATCAGATAACCTTTTTTCACAGTACGGCACTTAGCAGCAGATCTATATTTTCAGGAAAATAGTTTTTACTAATGCCTATTAACCCGCACTTGAAGGGAGTAAACACTAGATTGCGCAAGCAGTCAGTTTGACAGCTTTTAAATTTTAATTCGAAGAACAATTATGACGACACAATTTCTTAAAACGTTCTGACTTTTTCAACAAAATAAGAATACGTTTATTAATAATTGTAGTTACCTCCCCACTCCCTCCTTGACTTCCGGTTCATATATGTGTTATGACAATATCGCCCAGTCAAAATGTCAGTCAAAATGTCTTCTTATGTAATCTAGTCAATGCGTTACCCTCAAGACCTTTGATTTTAATCCACACGGGCAAATTTTTGTATGGTAATATGAATGCGTGTAAATTATGCCTATAGGGAAAGATTTACCTATAGCCAGTGAAACAAGGTTTAAATGCCTCTAGCTCGTTAGGGGGTTTATTTAGCTCCAAAGAGCTGTCCAGATGAAGCGTCGTCTGGTTTAACGGAGTCCGGATGGATGAGAATCTACTGCACTTGTTGCATGTATATGCGACCTGAATGATATAAAGGTTGAATATTATTTGTTTACACACCCTCAATATACTGAAGCCTTCAGGACGGGGGAGGCGGGGGGGATGCTTCGTGCAAACTACAGCAATGTTTTTTTTTTTGGGGGGGGGGTTGGTAAGCCGTTGCTCCTGGGGTATCCCTAATGGTGATAGTACCCCCCCTTCGGGTTCCTCTATGCCATAATTAAAATACATAGCTTTTTGAAGCGGTCTCTTCAATCGTTCAACTAAAGGGGGCTTCCAGATACCTCGGGCATACTGTCCCAAATGTCTTTAACCGCGCATTTATTACATGATCAATCCGTTTAGCTTTGTATCGGGAACAATTAAGAAAATAGCCTCGCCACTTCTCTCAAGCTATATGGTGATTCTAAGGCCCCTTGCCAAACTGTAGGCAGAGGCTAAAAATAAGTAAATCAGATGCTATGTACATCATTTTACTCTGCAATGTTGCTTAGAACTGACAAAATCAAATACTATCTGTCCATTAAAGCCGCGTCTAGCACTCGCGAACAGTTAAACTTATAAAAGGGTAGATGGGTTGTGAATGGTAACTTTCCGAAGTTTTCAATTTAAAACTTGCATTTGCCATTAGTCTTTGACATATTCGACTACACTATGTATTTGAAATTAGCATTGGTCCATGTTGTTTGATACGGCTCAAAATGCTTTTTATTGTTCTTTCCCTTATTGTTATCTTACCTAACACCCCTATTTTGGTAAGATTAGATAAGACCTGATTCATGCGTTAATGTCGGGAAGGTTTTACCTAAGAAGATCAGACAGTTATTTCGATCAAAAGGATAAAAAAACAACAACAAAACTAAAATGCCTAATATATCCAAATTTTATTTCATTTGTACTTCTCATAATAAATTCCTCAACCGTTTATGTTCTTCGTACTGCAAATATATTAGTTAATATGTACGATTTTCGTAACTGCTATATCCTCTTCTTTTGTCTTTAAAATACTTGTATTAACAAAAATAATTGGTTCATTTTTCGTCTCGCAATTTTCGCAAAACCACATTTTCGCTGTTTTCATTTACGCAAACTGGAATAAAAAAAAGTATTTTCTCTATATATTTTTTTAACTTTGCTGAAATGGTAAACAATTATATTGCTGTGATATAAACCTCTGAAAGCTTATGCACATAAAAGGAGTGGGCTTTAACCCTACACTGCATGAATTTTTATTTTTCTTAGAAAAAAATATATGTGTTTGTCAATGTAATAAGAAAACATGGAATAATATTTAAAAACATTTAACTCTAAATTTTTACCACTTTCTAATTAAAAATAGTTTTGTTGCCAAATGACTACACCATGCATTCAAGAGATAAAAATGATTTTAAATGATAGTCTTGGAAACAATTTTTTTGTAAAAAAAAATGAAGAATTGAACATTTGGAGCACTGTACTTCTGTAATACTTTACATTTTGACATTTTACATCGTCGTTTATTTGTACTGTGTTCTTTCCGATGATCAATTCTGTCAAATTTGATATCTTTTGGAGGCCCTCTCGCTCAAGCTTTCTTTTTTTTTTTTTTGGTTTGTAACTATAATTCCTCTGTAGCTAATGGTCTCTCTTTTTTTAATACATTTTTATTAGTTTCACATGTGGGTTTGTTTGCATGTATGTATGTAACTCTGAATAAAAGATACAAATCACGTTCTTTGCAAATATAAAAGTAATACATTTATAATATTATTTTTAATACTAAAGGCTAAATTATATTACATGTTGATGTGTTATAATTTCATGTAAACTTAAGTGCGGATATTCAGTAGTTTTGAAAATCAGAGGGAAACCAGTGATGATCACAGCCCATTCCTATGTAAAAGCGTATTTTTTAGTTTTTTTTTAAATTATATTTTAAAATTATTAATGATTTTACGTGTCCGTGTAAGCACAACTTTCGAGGCAACTGAAATCGAAAATGAACACGTTTTAAAGGCTTTTCTATATTGATTTTTTGTTTGTTCACTAAGCATTGATAATTGCGAAGTCTAATAAACGGTAGAACAGCCAAAAGTACCACTTTTGGGTCCATATGATTATGTTATACCTTCCAAAAAGAGAAAGAAGCTAGCGCAAAACATAAACAAAGCACATACTTCATGAACTACAGAGATGAATCGAAGTATTCTCTGGTTGCTAACTGCATAATGTTGCCAAATGGCTACAGACATGTATTATGTCCTAGATTTTTTTCAAATAATTATTTTAATGTAGAACGCATCTTAAACGAAAGATAAATGTTTATTTTATTCATGTTATTTCTTTAAAAGACAAAGAAAAATATTTCACTGTAAAAAAATAATTTCAAAACTTGGTAGCTTAAGTGATTTTAAAAGCTATCCATATGGATGCCTTTAAGAGCATGTAATAGACCAGTGCTGCCATGTATGTAGGATAAATGGTGATAATTGCTTTAAAGATACCCAATACTTGCTTCTTATACATTAAGTTGCCTTATTACTACATTCTGCTATTCATAAGGAGGTCAAATTGTCCATGTATCCAATTGGCAACACCATGCAGTGTAGGGTTAAATGATAAGTAATTAAAGCTAGGTGGCAAAAATCAGTTTTTTTAGCGGAAAATTTCTTACGTGTAACTATAAGATGCGCTTTGAGTAAATTTGATTTAATTTGGAAGGATATTATATATTATATGCTTATCACACATTCTATGGTATCTAACAAAAAAATCTTTTTTTTTTTTTATGACGCAAAAGTGGAAGTATTCAGAAAACATTTTTTTTTTCGCCACGAAAAAGGAATTTTTACTGATTTTGTTTTTTCTTTTTAATTACAAATAACTGCTAAAACTGAGTTACGCTGGTCATAAGAAATAATCGTGCTAAGTTTAAAAACGGTACAATGAATATTGAGGAACAACATTTTTAGAATATCAGCCAACCTAAACTCTCTTGGAATTGAGATTTCAATAATTGAAACTGGTAACATCGCAATATTAATGACCATTATTTATTGCACCTGGAATAAAAAGCAAAGAAGCCAAAAAAAAAAAAAATCACTTTGCAGGTCGAAGCATTCTTATTTCACAACAAAAAGGACTCATTTCGAGTGTGTCGCTTAACACCATTTCCCCTCTAGACTTCCATTAAATAAAGTTTTTCCCCCGAGTTCATCTGAGAAATTCTGAGATAGCGAACATAAGACACCCTTAATGCATTTTTCGCAACTGATCCAGACACTCAGGGTTCCTATCAAATGTCAATTAAATGCAATGATGGCATTTTTTTTCCCTTCAAAGAGCTAACACTCATTTCGAAAAGGAAAGAGAAATCATCGGCAATTTCCAACTTAAAAGGCTTCTTCAAAAAGAAAGAAAATCAGTAACATAAAATAAGAGGAGCCAATTGTTTTTGGCCAGCGTAGTGCTATTCGCCTTATGGCAATTGTTTCTGGGTTTTATTGACTTTCTTGCACCCTTAAGGTATAAAAAACATTTTTTTTGGTTTATTGTATGAAGACTTAGTTTCTAATACAAAGATTATACCTTCTTTTCTTTTAAGATGAAAATCCGGGGATGCAAGTAACTTTAATTACAAAAAGGAGAAAAAAAAGAGAAAAAAGTCTTACAATTTATAAAGAAATATAATATTGCAAGAGATATAATTACCTAATATCATCTTTGTAGAAACTTTTAGAAAAATAAAAAAAAAAATAAAAAAAGAAATAAAAAACTTAATCACTGAAACAAAGGAGCCTGGTACTGAGTAAGTTAAAACATCAAACATTTGTCTTTGGTTTTATAAAGTTTTTTTAAACCGATGTTCACTTGATTATGTTTGACGACTCTCCTAAAATCCTTTAATGAAATTAAATGACGTTATTTTATTTATGCTTATATCTTATAAGTTTATAGTTTATAATATTACGTATTATCAGAACAACGTGCATAGCAAAAACTTTCCTTTTTATTTTAGAATTTCACATTTAACACGCATGTTATAAACGTGTCAACATTATTAAAAGACCCCCTACCCTCTCAAAAGTGTCATGAAAATAAACACTGTATTTTATAAGTAAAAATAATAAATTTGTGCATTTAAACGTTGGATTTAAACTCCAGACACTTATATTATTTACTAGAGACACGATTATCTAATAATATTTAACACCACAAAATAATTTTCCACTCAAAGGCAATGGGTCATGACATTTCTTACCTACCAACCACACGGCAAATTAAAAGCAACGAAAGCAGTAAGTAGATAAGGAAGGTATAAGGAAGAAATAATATGAAATTCAGCATTTGAAATTATTAAGTGTTTTACTTGTGTAAAACCCGACAGTGCAAGTGTTATACTAATATTCTAAATGTAAAACCTTTCTGCTCATTATGTCAGCTTTTAAACGTAAAAGAAACAAAATACTAGACAAAAATTTTTGCAGTTTAAAACTGTTATTTAATTTTTTAAAAACCTAATTAATTCATTAAAATTGATGAAGTATTACATAACACTTTGCAAAGAGACATTTTAATCAGACAGTACGAAGCTTATAATATTGTGTTGCACTAGAGAATTGTCTTTCTTTTTAATCTTGACGAATAATAATAATGATAGTAAATATTCAGAATAAAAAAAAACATTTATATATCATTTAGATCAAAAATTACAAAGCTTTCCGATGTTTGTGTTTTTTTTTTTTTGATGAATTTATTTTGAAAAAAGCTCTATTTATTGAATTAATCTTTAACTTCGCTGCCGTCGTCAATTTATCTCTTTAGGGAAATTTAATTCGGTTTATGTTATTAGTTAGTTTTCTGCTTCTTACAGCTATAAATTGTTACTTCTTAAAAAGATAACAACACACAATACATGTAATAAAATTACATTCATAATGTCTCCAGTGTTTCACATTTTCTGGTAGTAGAGAAATATTTTCTGGTTGATTAGGTGAGCAGATTGAAATATTTTTCATACGCACTAATGCTCACATGTTTTGAAATGTTTAAGATATTATTTTTACACAGTCAACTTTTAAATAGTTTTAAATACAATATAGTCTACATCGAGACTTTCCGGTAAAAGCTTTGTCTAAGCAAACCCACTTGTTAGGTCTTGATTGATCAAAACTTTCAATTACCTAGTAACACATTTTTTTTCTAGCAGTAAACTTTGGAGAAAATGTTCATAGTCAATAAAAGGAGTCTGAGTGTCCTGACCAAGATTTTCTATCAAACAATGCTTTGTTCGAAAAAGACAGTTCCCTGACACGTTATTAACACTACAAGGGTCGTAATGACGAACACACATTTAAGACGACAACTTTAAAATTTTAATTTTTACTCATAAATAATTCGAATTAACCTAAATCAGTAATTTTTACTCATAAATAATTCGAATTAACCTAAATCAGTAATTTTTACTCGTAAATAATTTTAATTAACCTTAATCATAAATTTTTACTCATAAATAATTTGAATCAACATAAACTATTTTCGGTTTTTAGAGCTGCTTTATGTAATTTTTTTCCTACTAAGAAGTGAGCTGCAAAGGAATATGCGCAGTTTAAGTAAAAATCATGTGTCATAAATTCCTGATTCAATAATTGAAGTAAAGAAAGCTTCTTTCACAGCACCGAAGGTATTAAAGCGAGAAAAGGGGCAAAAAAAGAACTATTCGACAGATAGTAGTACAACCATTACTCATTTTTGAAGTTTGAAATGAGCTTTATTTCCGAGTTTGTGAGAATCGAAGTAGGGTAAGAACGAAGAAACGATTTCCTCAGATTTGAAAGAACATGATCAGACATTTCTCTATCCCAGAAACATACGCATACATTTCCTAGGAAAATGGAATGAAAAAAGTACTTTACGGAAAAATGTGCTTCATAACCAACTTGGCTCAAAATGTCCGTTTACTCGCATCCTATATGGAGTAGAGACCGTCGGAATGTTTCAAATCTTTTTCGCCACATCATTTGTCTTTTTTTTTTTTGGTGCACAAAACTAGACAAAACTCACTTAGGAAGGACGTAAAAACTGCATAGAGATCAAATATGAATCTGAGCGCGATGTAAAGGTTATATGTTTCTC
Organism: Uloborus plumipes; assembly: GCA_038373865.1. Lineage (NCBI taxonomy): Eukaryota > Metazoa > Arthropoda > Arachnida > Araneae > Uloboridae > Uloborus > Uloborus plumipes. The sequence continues at coordinate 33,901 of JAXGGA010003293.1, read as the reverse complement.
TCTTGCTTTGCATGTTGACGCACCTGACTTTAAAAAACCCTGAGCAGAAAAAAAATAAATTGTTTTAAAAATAAATTTGGCTAATTGCGAAAACTAACGAAGGGATAAAATAAGCATGCTACAAATCAAATATTTAAAAAATACTATTTTGTCATGATTACCATTCGGTAAAATTATTTAAATATTGTTTCAAGTTTTGTTTTGTAACTGCAGTGTAAATCCAAGACTTTCTTGATGATGATCAACCTAAATCAGGTGTATGTTGCAGATCTGTATGTGTAGCAACTTTTTACAAACTTTTCTATACTTCCGTGAATCACATTAATATGGTTAAATTGTTTAATATGAAACTATAGTATCTAAAACACTACAGACATACTAAAGAATTACGCAATATAATTCTAAAGACAAAAATAAAATGGCCATCATTTATTAAAGGAGGATGAAACAATATATGTTTACCTTGAATTTACTAGACACGAGTGCTTTTACTGATAAAATTTGAATCATCCTGAGGTTCAAACATTTTACTTTTAGCAAAAAACTAAGAAATTAAGCTAAGAAAAAAATTTATCTTAAAAAAACTACGAAGAAATCTTTTTCTAGTGGAGAAATTTCTTCATGCTTCTTCCTAACTGCGTATGCTTTTAGTTTCTTTTCGGTCATCTTCATGACTCCATTTTCCCCTTACTAATGAAGAGAGTAAATATTTGTCACATTTCCGTAGATGACTTTTCTAAGTTTATTTATGGTAGAACCAGGGACGTCATTTCGAAAATTTCCAGGGGCGGGGGGCAAAGGGTGAATACATAATGTAAAATTTACCAAAAAGTGGCAAAAACCACGCCTACTTATATGCCAATACATTAATTTCCCAAAGTCTGGGGGGGGGGCAATTGACCCCCCTGACCCTCCCTAAATGACGGACCTGGGTAGAACAACTACATTTGAACTAATTTTTACGAGAGTAAAACTTTTGGACATATATTTTTTTTTTTGAAAAATATGTATAATGTACGTATATCATGCTTTATCTAAACTAGTATTGGATAGTTATATGTTTTTTTTTTTTTTGGAAAAGGCTAGATGTTTAGCATAAGTTTTGTTCTATATGTTTTTTCTGAAATTATTAGAAGGGAAAAATAAATTAAACGTTCAGTAAAATGTACAATAAAAATAAAGATTTACTTCTTTGAAGTAGAAATATTTCGGTATATAACCTTATGTAAAGTGTACTGTGGGGTACTGTAAAGTACTATACGGCATGTTCCAGTTAAGTGTTTCAGAATTTCTAGGAGAAGTAGGGGCATCGTACCAAGTCAGATTCATGCAGCAAAGAGGGGGGGGGGCATCGCCCGGTCTTTCGTTCTTCATGACTCTGCGTAGGTTTTGGTTCATCTCGTAGGACCCATTGGAGTAAATGGTTCTGTGCCCTTTTTGAATAATGTCGAAACCTACACATATTTGCTAGGGAATACGAAAAACCCCTTGAATGCTTTGCTTATGTTGCTTAGTCTTCACTGTCTAATAGTTTAGTTTTGGAATAACTACACGTGCGTAATTCAAATTGTTTCTATTTCCCTGCGTTTCTTTTGACCCCTACTGACTACAAAGACGTTGGCGGTAAACTATCAAATTGATAAGATACGATACTTCATCTAAAGAATCATACAATACGTTGCACATATATGAATTATATGTTAAACATTGTTGGTTGAAAAAAAAACAATAAAAAACATTAGAAGACATGATTTAATAACTTTCTTTTGAATTGCTTTTCAAGTCTCAATACTTTTGAGTTGAAACCAAATGAAAGATAATTATTAATATTTTCAATTAAAAATGTATTACCTACATCTAAATTTGAAAAGCACGTAAAGCTTGAAAAGTCTCTTGAAAAAAAATCAACGACGCGTAATATATTGTTATGCTCAGAGAATATAAAGAAACAATATAACAGACAACATTATACAACTATTTTATGCGAATAGCTCAGCATTTTATCAGTCAGCGTTTAATTCAATATTGTATAATTCAGTTTTCCCTGGAACTTTCAATTTGTATTTTAATTCTGGACAAGCAAATAAAAATCTATTTCATTATTTATTTCCATATAAAAACTACTAATAAGATTATGCAGCAAAACTGGAAATTTTTGTCTTAACTTGGATAGAAAGAAAGAGTTACAACCTTCAATACAAATCATTTTACCTTCGCGTACCGTCAATAATAAAAGAAAAAAAAAATCTGACGTAACAGAAAGGGGGAGCCCACGAATCTACTTAAGGCAAACATCAACATAGGGAAAATATTCTTTCATTTATTTTGTGCCTTGTAGTTGTTGGCGAACTTTTCTGCTCTGGGAACTTAACAAAACAAGGGAAGCTATCCTGCTTAAAACAGCATACCGCTTTAATCAGGTTTTTAAGGACTGTTCTGTCCCTCTGCGTCCTTTCGCGCATAATATCGATAAATAAGACAACTAAAAGAAACCACGCATTTCCGTTTAGTTTCGGAGTTTTTTCTTATAATCTGAGATTAAAATACCCACAAAGAATCATTAAATTTGACCTGAGATGGCAGTATTGGTCTTAATGTAAACTTTAGTTAAAAATACAGCAGAAACGTTAAGTGACTATTATAATATTAATCATCAACTCTTAATGAATTACTTTTTATAATATTGTGTAATTTTGTTCTTTTTACGCTCATAGCGAGTAAACTTTCGTTCAAAACATGTGAAATATTAATGAAGGTAACAATATTTTATCTTGTCAGGCAAAAAATAGGCAAAATTGTCATTACCATCCATGCCCATTACAATAGTTACGAACTAGAGTTTGATAATAATTGACTGAAGGTAAAATTATTCAAAGTGATATTTTAGATGTTTTAGATATTTGACCTTTTGAAAGATATTTTTTAACCTTTTCATATTTTGTTTCGGAAGTTAAACTGAAACTCATCTTAAAAGTAAGTTAACGAATATTTAAAAAATGTTTCAATAAGCAATTTTAATATATTTCTTTAGATTTTAAATGATAAATTTAATTAATTCAAAAGTTAAAAATAAAAGAATTTAAAAACAGTTACAGTCGAGCCCGCTTAATGGTACAGCCATTTTGCCACGAAAAAATATTCTAATAAGCGGGATATTCCATTATCCGGGATCAAAATAACGCATTATAGCGTTTTAATACATTGAAAATGTATTATATTAAGCGGGATATTCTATTAACCGATATTTTAATAAGCGGGCTCAACTGTACATTACGCCACCTTTTGTTTTTTTAAGTTAACAAATTTAACCCTCAATGTATTTAAATAAATACTGATATTGTATGAGCTCATTCAGTGTGTTGAAAATACGTCTTGTTTTTCTTTAAAAAAAAAGTATCAATTCTTAACCTTTGTGAACAGTTGAAAAGTTTGAAATGCCAAATAATACGTTCCCAAAAATGTCCTGCATATACCCCCCCCCCCCGTACTCGCGTTTTTCATCAGTCACATCTTCGGCGGCTGCTGCGTAATTAGTTGCGCACCTTGATGCTGCTTTTTTGAGGTCTCACACCTACCGGACATTTTGCAGTCATCTTTGGTGGCTTGGCGATTGATCACTAAAAATTTTATAAAAGATTTGGCTTCTATTTGCCGATATCTCATCAAATTTATGAGCATCATGAATCACCCCATAAATGATCCGAATTTGTCGGTACATATTTTGTGACATCAGTCTCTTTAGAAGTATAGAAGAAGTGGGGATGAATGGTTTTTCCATCAACTCTTCAGTATATCAGTTTCGATCTTCAATGGATGTTACTTTACAGATAGACCTTCACGTGTTTAAACTGTGTCAATGTAAAAATAGCTGTATATGTGTGTATGTTCCTTATTCAAATCCGCAGTTTACGTCGAGCTTTTTACATGGGGAGGGAGGGGGGTAGCTTGATATTTGACGATTGGGCAGTTTCATCATACCAACTCACAGTTTACGTCAGATATTTACTACTTCGGCATACAGGTCCTTCCTTTTCAGGAGCATGGGTAAAGGGTCTTCGCCAGAAAATCAGCGAAACGAAATACTTAAGCCGACTAATAACAACCACTGCATTTTTGGAATTTGAAAAAAACGTTCAAAAAAGTCCAAGTTTAAGTTTTACTCATAAAATTGCTTTTTTCTACTCTTTGACGGGAAATTTAAGACACCTTTTTCTTTTATACAAGCCTCAATATAGAGATTGCCCCAATTAAGTGTTTCAGAAATTCTAGAAGGGGTTGGGGGCATCTTAACGACTCGAAATCATCTATCAATGAGAGGTCAGTAATGCTTTTCCGACAAAGCGAAATTCGAGAACAGCCGGCAAATTAAAAACTGTTTGGAGTTATACGCACCAACGTTGTGAGGTGTGCATTGTAGCTGTTGGAAAAAAATTCAAACACTTAGTTTGACCCATGCACCTTTTGGTTTTATGCATGTATCATTAAAATTATTTTTCACTTACGCCTCTTTTCTTATCGTGCTTCTATGTACATCACCGCTCCAGGAATGCATTTCCGAACTCACAGTGCTATTTCAGTTTGAGACTTTAGGAGCACCTCACCCCTCCTAGAAGTTCTGAAATACTTAACTGGGACATCCTGTACATTTTCCTTTCATAAATAACACACGTCACTTTACACAACTTCTTTTATTGAGGTTGACCGTCCGTCATATAAGAATAAAATACTTGACGTGCGTTGCAGATAAAAATACTTTATAATTACCTACAGAAGAACAGTTAATTAAAGTATCAGTTTTATAGTTAATAAAATGAACTATTAAAGTACTGAAGAATAAATATTTAGAAAATTCGTGTTGATAAAAACTCGTATTTAAGGTATGCTATTTTTTTTAGTTAATACGCCAGAGAAAAAGTTATCTTCCAAGAACAACATTCAAAACGAAATAATTATAGTGTAGTAAACTTTCCACACCTTTTATTTAGGTAATTAAACATTTGATCTTGAAGTTTGATATGTGTTCCTCCTAATAACCTAAAAAACGAAAGTTAAAAGAAAAAAAGACGGATTTCAAATAAAACCTTATTTGCTTAGAAATGCAAAAATTTTTTAATTGGGATCATTGCATTAAATTTCAGAGGGAAACTATGATTACGAAGTATCTTAGCACTTCTTTACCGTAAGCATAAAAGAAAGTGTCAGATTAAAGTTAGTAAAGTTAATTAAAGGTCTGACGAAAATTTTCGTTTTTTAATTTTTTTTCTATCTTTAATTGCTAGCGAAGTTTCTCTAATTAGTAAGATTTTTACTTCAGAATTATGAAAATAATTTTTTAAATAAATTTTAAAGGCGTTGAGTCATGTAACTTTTTTAGCCAAAAATATAAAAAACGGTTTTTTTTCCTTCCTTTTCGTGCTTCCAAAAAATGAAAGTATTAAAATAGTTTTTAACTCTGCGTTTTGAGTTTATTGTAGGTAAGCTGGGATAAAAATGGACTGAAGGTCGTAAAGGCTTTAGCGTATAAAGGAGTTACTTACAGAAACATTGCGAAGCATTTACCAGGATAGAATGAAACACATTCCATATTTCTTGGTGTAAAAATAAAACTTGTTTTAATTTGCATAGCTAAATTTGTTTTTTAAACTAATTACTCTTCATGGCAGCGGCCAAGAAAGATTTTCCCGATGAATGCCCCTTGATTCAAGTATTTCATTGGCATCAGTGCGTTGTGTACACTTATAAAATATAAGACATTTTCATATTATATTTGTTAGTAATGTCACTCATTAGCACTGTTAAGAAATATCACTAGTGTAATGCTTTATATGAAAGTTTTTATTTATTTATTTATTTTATTTCCTTTTTGAAACGGAAGAAAAGCACCAGAAAGTTAGAAGTATAAGGGCCAGTTAAATTAAGGTGGATAAATTCCTCTAAATTGAAAAAAAAAAAAAAAAAATACAAAGATTGCGTGTAAGATGTATAATTTTTAAAGTATATATGAATTCAGAGTTTTGAGAAAGTAACACCTTAGCAATTGATTTTTTTTTTATTTTTCAATTGAAGGGCTTGGGAGATGAAGGGGTTAAGTGACAAAATAGAAATTGCAAGTAAATAAAGTTCAAAGTTTTATTATTGCAATTGTTGCAGGTTTGTTGATTTATGGTTTTGTCGTTAGTGGGCGTATAAAGTTAGTTTAATGACATCTACTTTTTGATGTCACAAGTTTTATTTGCTTACCTGTATCTATTGCTTACCATTGTCAAGAGTGTTCATTCTTTAAACTGTATAATACATCTTCATCATCCAAGCTCTTCAATTTATAATTTCCAACTACATTCTTTCAATGGATTTTCTGGGTAAACAATTAATTATAACTTTTAATTGATATAATAAACCGAAATATCATTCTATTTCAATTCTTTCTTTGTAAAATCAGTAGGCTCTTTTAAAAATTATTTTATGTTCTGGTGTAAAATAAACATAGGACATTTTGATGGCATTAAAGGAAAACATGTTTTCTGTAAGATATGATACGCAGGAACCCCAAAGCAGAATACTTTGTGATGTTCTGCAACGTAAAATCATTTTACCAAAATTGTTCTGCAAGTACTTTAAGCACTGCACAGTACACTTGGAAACATGACTGTTTTAAAAAACTATAACCCTAAAATCAAAACTGTTTCATACAGGACTATGAAAGGAGAATTTGTTCAATACAAATTCTCCTTTCTCTTACTGCAGAAAAAAGTCTGAAATTAAAATTCCAGTCACACATTCTTGACAGAAAATGTAAAACCTTTACTATGACCTCTCCTCCATGAGTACATCAAAGAGCTCTAAATGTTTTGACACCGCATTAGAAGAAATGTCTTCACTCAGAATAACAGCACATGACCAATAATAAGACCAAGTCTCGGAGACAGGACGCTTAAGGAGCATAAAACAGGTGTAGGCAAACATAATTTTCTGCGAATATCTTTTTACTAAACATTCTGCAGATTTTGTCCAGTTTGAACTAAATTTAAAGTTCCAGCAAATGTCGCAAAAAATCGACTTTTTGATTTTCTGCCTGATAAGCACAATTTGCAGAAATTGTTCTAAATTTCTGCAAAATTGTAACATTAGTTAGAAAACTACCTTTTCTGCAGAAATTCTAGATTTCTGCAGAAAATTTTCAGAATTCTCCCTCACATTCGAACAGAATTGTTCTGCAGTTCAGATATCTGTTCTGCGACGTACGTTCCAAATTTAGCAGTATGCTGCTTTGGGGCGCAGGAGTATTGGATTCGCTGAAGCACTTTGGTGGATAGCAAAAGAAAGATTTAGTGAAGTGCATTTATGCATTTTTCTGGATTACTTTTTTTTTATGTAGTTAAACTTGTTTTCAATGCTCGGATTATTTAAGGGGAAAAATTAGCTTTTTTTTTTTTTTTTTTGCCCTAAAACATGCAGGTGTTTGAACAATTTGCACTCTTAGAAAAGAAAAAAACCAATGCATAATACTCATATATAAAAATGTTTTATATCACAATAATTTAGAATATTTATGCATCAACTACTTTATGACGAAAGATTTCTGTTTTGTAAGAAATAGGCTATTTATAAACTACGAATTAAAAGAAAGTGTTTGAAAAGGACACAGATGTTTAATTAAATTTGTAATGCTTTTCTGAATTTCAAGTTTTTAATTAGAAACGAATGATCTTTAACGCGTCGTAAATTAATCTGTTACCGAGACGTGATACGGTGAGAATAATAATTTGAAATATTGCATAAATACCCTTATTGAAAGATGATATGTATTATTAATTTATAATTAAGTATTTTCGTTCTAGGTTTTGCTTTTTTGTCTTTTCAGTGAATTTAAACTATCATATAATAATTAGAATGCTCATGAGATGTTTTTTATGCAATTCATTTATATGCCGTAAAGTAAACTAATATGAGCCAAGGATCTAACAATTTATAAATAATCACATTAGTTTTTGATTCTTAAGTAAGATTATGTCTGCACTATAAATTTATATGATGTTTTAATTATATGCACAAAAATATTATATTGAAATCATATTGTAACTATCTTACCTATCTTTCTGTCACAAATGAATTATTCATTAATATAATTAAGAAAACTGCATTTGAATCATAATACCATAAGATGCTAAATGTAATTCAAAATGAGAAACAGGAATAAAAAAATTGATAATTGTACAGATTTGTTTTATTTCAATAGTTTAAAAATGTACATTTTCCGTTTTACTGACTTTAATACTTGTTTCACTTTCAGTTTTGATTTACGAGGTCTTATTAATAAATAATGATTATAAATTAATTAAAAACATGTATACTAATACTACAAAATGTTGATGGTATTTTTCCAAATAGTTCTTATTGCATGCTCCCTTTTCGCACTTCTTTTCAGCTGTTAGAGACATGCTGAAAGCTAGTTTTGGACAGCTCCTTCAAAGATTCAATCATCACTACTTAAGGTGAGAAAAGCCGTCATGGGAGATATTAATTCGAACTTCGAACCGGAATGAAATCACAGAAAGCTACATTTGCTATGTGAAAGAACAAACATCCACATGCGTTTCGTCGGGAATGAGTAAGCTTGGAAACCTCCGCACATAAGTATGCGGGATTTGTAGCAAACTTCTTTCATTGAATTTTGAACGAAAAAAAAAAATACTTCCTATAGTTCCACTGTTACATCAGCGGGGCTGATGATATAGAAGTATTTTGGAGTCCGCGGAGCAATTTTTCTATGAAATTGATTATTTGTAGTGGATTTACCATGCCTCAAATATCGCAATTGCGAGTGACTCCCATAACCACACGGACCCTACATGGGGCAATAAAATGTACATGATAATTATTTCACATAATTTTGCCATAAACGAAGAGGTCTCCAAAAATGCACTGAGACCAGCCCCCGAAGTCAGTAAATCTGTTAATGATCCTGTCCCGTTTTTTAACCAAGTGAGGAAAAATCTTTAATCCGTGTTCTCGGGAACAGTTGACGCTCATATGTTTCATGTAAATTCATACATTCTTTAGCTGCTGATTTTGTAAGGTAAAAATATAATGTCAATACCCCTTTCCGTTTGTCTGTCGCACATCACTTCCATTTTTCCGTAATCACTTCCATGTATTGGGATGGCGTCAAATACCTTTAACCCAGGTAGCACAAATAACCTTTAAAAGTTTTATAAACGTTTTTAAGCGGTTGTTACAATGTTAATAACCATTTTACAACATTTAAAAAACCAAATGTGCTACTTGGGAAGTTAATAATTCTAACTTCATAAGCAGTAATTTAGCGAAATCTATTTCGCCTTTATTCCGCAACACGCACATTATTTCAGGGACTATAATTTTTGTTCACTCATTAAAAAATATTATCAGTTTTTATTGATTCGCCATCGTATTTGACTTAAAGAAAATTGGTATAATGCAATAGCGAAATGCAATAATTCACCTTTTCCAATGGAAGCCAATATTTGAAAATCTTGTTAAATATTTGGGAGCACCCATTAAGGTTATATATAATTTTTGCATACTTGTTTGGCACAAGATGATTAATAATTACACAAAAGCAAGACATTTGACGATTGTAACATGTGAGAACCAATAAGACAATGAAACACTGAAGTGAAAGTATTTTCAATCGAAAGTATTTCTCTCTTAATGTAAAAACATTTAATTATTACTCACACATGCCTTTACAAAAACTGCCAGAAAACGAGTAACAGCCAGAAAACGAGCCCAATAAATACAAGGTGAACTGTCTCAAAAATTATGGTCCATTCTTTACGTAAAGCACATTTTAGGTACTCGAAATTTGCTTTCAGTTCAGTTCCTACTTTTTTGGAATATGTTTAGGGCTTACTGGTAAGAAAAAAGTTTCAAAGTGCGTAGTATTCATTGGCTGTTAAAAAATAAGCCTTTCTTTTTTTTTAAATTGGGGAGAAATATACGTCTCTATATAATCATGTCTTATAAATTTTTAATACATACGCTCAGGGTATTTTTGAGACTTAATGGCCTCTATCTTAAACTACCCCACGCATATTTTAAAATTTAATTTACAAAATGGCATTAAACAGATAAAAAATATAAACTATTGAATATTCGCCCAGTATTAGGAAATAATAATTAGTAAATTCATTTAAAGTGATTATTTTCTTAATTCAGAGCTAGTTCACCTCTTAAAGAAAATTTGAGCCACATCAGAAATAGGATGTGTAATTTGTGTTATTTTATTAAAGGTATTGCTTCTTTAATGGCGGAAAAAATAACTTTTTAACTATTTAAAAACTCTCCATTTGTACCTTACAACATAACATGATTTCTATCATTTATAATACTGTACAACATATTGCAATATTGGAAGAGCAATTTCAACATCTTCAAAAACAGCTTCTAAACGGAAACTTCCAAGTTGTTTAGTTATGCAATTATCTGTATACACCATTTCCAGCTTTCCTTTTCTTGTCTTCTGTTCTTTTTATATTCTGTTTGTTAAATATATCTAGTAATAAACTAAATACGATGGGGCGTACTTATGTCTCACTAAACGTTTGCCGCTAACATAACTGTTTCCTATTTTCAGCACTCCGCTACACTGCCGTGCAAGCACAAAAGTTATATCTGCACTTTTTAACAAAATTGAGACATTGCCACCAGGTGACTCTTTGTGACGTATCTTACCAAATACAAAATTATATAAGGGTCATTTTCACCTCATGAAGACGGGAAACATTTTTAGAAAAAATGTGAAAAAAGTTTCAACTGAATCAAATACATGGGGGCCCAAAACGTTTGAGAGTTTTATGTCAGTTTCAGTTCGACTGCAGGTACGACTAATGCGTTCAACACTGCAGTACAGCCGATGCTTTGAATATCAGAGCAGGGGGAACTTCGCACACCGCGCACGCGTGGTAGCGCGTACTTCACTTTGTATAACATCCTATAATTAACGTCTGCTGAAAATTTAACTTTATTCGGACGATTCATTTATGGAGCTGAATTTTTTACTAACAGAATTATAAAAATAAGAAAAAAATCACATTCTTCTATATATGAGAAGAAAACAAAAAACTAATAATAATGATAAAAAAAAAAAGCTTAGTAATGCTACACTTTCAAAGCAATGTCTCTTATTGTGCTGAAAAAAAGTAGAAATGTCTCTTCCACACAAACATAAAAGAAACATCTCAAAATCAAAAACTTCTCCTAATTAAAACCATAACTCCTCTGTACACTTTTCGCCCCGAAGAATGAATCCATACTTAATTACGCAAAACAAGAAGCCAACATCGCATTTTAAATCAGCGTAGAAAAGCAACGGTTTTATTACTTTCTTTAATCTTAAAATCAAATCATGTATTGAGCCATTTTCCATTAACTAATTTTCGGTTGCCAGGATGCGCATTAAACTCTCAGCATATACATTTACGAATCAATATCATTTAATAAAAGCCATTTTACTTCATTGCAGATTATTCATGTTTCCATCTTTGCTGGAATCGACTGTGACATGCTTACATTATGTTCTGATGCACGTTTCCGCGTTCCCTTCCACAAATTAAATAATTGATCAAATTTCCAACAATTATGCTTCAATTTTTGTAGCGAAGTTTTTTGCGTGAAGATTTAATAGACTGGATGATTTTGACTTACCGATAGGTCGCCCTGTAATATTGGATGCTAAACTTGCATATCAATTTCCGTTATTTTTATTTTAAGAGCCTAATGCGTAAGTAGCGATAACTACATTATGAATGGAAATAAATGTCGAAACATTTCTAAATAAGTAATTAATTTTCGATATTATTGAAACTCCGAAATTCGGCCCTTAAGAGATTAAAATAAACACGTAACTATGTTCGAAATATTACAGCGTAATGATGTATTGCAGATTAGTATTGGCTGAAATTTGCGGATTGTTTGTTCTTCTATAATTGTGTGCGTGTTGCGTTTTTAAAATAGATGTTTATAATAAAGTTTATTTGTTAGGCATCAGAACTAATGAAATATTAGAGCTTTTTTAAAAATTAAAAAAACAGTTCAATTTTAGTAGAATTGATGATGAATGGATTATCATCTATTTTAATCTCCTTATATTAAAAACTGAGTATCTTTCTATATCACGCTTCTTTCTCCTGAACGCCACTGAACTAAAAGTCGAACCAGGTACCGATAGATAGGTAATTTTTCAGGCTTCATTAGTTTCAATTTATATAATTATACCATTTTAATTAGCGAAGACAGCAATTAATAAGTAGTCAAATTTAAAGCAATTAAGTCTAATAAATGATTAAATATGAAATCCATTGTTGAAACGTGGTTGCTATGAAACAGTGATAACAATGATAATGAGAATTTTGAATAAAGGCTTAACTAAATCAAACACGAAACTCATAAGTGGGCCACTTACATAGTATTTTTATCGCTAGCTACTTGTAATATTTTGAAACATTCATTTGTTGAAAAGCCATCTACTTATATTAAAAACTGAGTATCTATGTCTGCTTTTTTCCTTTGAGCGAGCTGAACTTACTGAAACTTTCCTCATCATCTTGAAGACGCGAAGCATCTCAATAATTCGAATGAGTTTTTATATAGGAAAAAAGTAAAGACGTGAAGCGCCTGTTAGCGAGTCGCCTTGGCGGGGAGTATTTTCTTGAAATTTTCCTCACTACTTTCAAGGCACGAAGTCCCCGTGCAACGCCGGACCACGTGCGTGGTATGTCTTGAAATCGAATGAAAATTAAATTATATCAAATAATATAACTTCAGAATGAGGTGAAAGTTAGAGAAGGGGGACGTTATGCATCACTTGCCGCAGGAAGCTAATCTAGCTGTCCTGGCAGCTAGTTTCAGAATACATGTTAAAATTAAAAGAAAAAGCAAAATAGCAGAAATGTACTGCAATGGTTGACATTTTTTTAAATTAAATAAAAAAAAGATAAGCAAATAGATGCTTTGAATGAAAGTTGAGATGATATTCCAATCATTCAGTAAAAATTTTGTTCTATAAATCTCTGTGTCGAAATTGTAGCAATTATTTTATCAAAAAACACTTCTAAAAGAACTTCTTTATTTGTTCTGCTAGAACATCAGAAAAGCCAGATGAGTATGACATAAACGGCTTTGTTTGGAACATAGATAAAAAGTACAGTTTGATGCAGTGTAGATATTTGATATGGATTCAAAACTATATATACACTCTCAAGAGTCAAAAGATTATGACCACCTCTTACTAACGAGTTCGCCCACCTTTAGCGCGCAACACAGCTGACACCCTCCTTGGCATGGATGCTACAAGTCTTTGATAGATGGCTGGGGACAGATTGTACCAGATGTTTAAGCAACGGTAAAGCAAATCGGAGATATACTGAATTGGTGGCCTTTGAACTCTGAGCTACCGTCCCATGACATCCCAAATGTGTTTTATCGGATTCAGATCCGGTGAGTTAGGTAGCCAAGACACTAACTGGAATTCAGCAGCGTATCCTTCGAACCAATCCAACACAATTTGAGCTTCGTGACATGGATCGTTGTTCTGTTGGAAAAATACATTTACAGTTGGATAAACAGAAGCCATGTAAGGGTGTAACTGGTCCGCAGTCGTATTCAGATACCCTGTAGCATTCATGGTCTGCTCTACCACAGTCACGGGTCCCAGAGACGCCCAAGAGAATGTTCCCCAAAGCACAATACCGCCACCAGCGGCCTGTGTATGACCTACTGTGCAATGAGGGAGTAGCTGTTTGCCTGAAAGATCGCGTATTCTGGCACGGTCGTCGGTGTGATGAATGGTAAGCCATGATTCATCTGACCAGGCAACTCTTTCCCACTGATCTATGGACCAGTCGCGATATTCCCGGACCCAGCGCAGGCGTAGTTGGCGATGACCCTTGATCAGCAAAATCGCAAATTGGTGTTAAACTTTGCTTATAAAACATCAAATTTATGCATAAAAATAAACATTTAATATTTTCACAAGCATATTTTAAAAGTGTAAATAACATAATCTAATATTTAGTTCATAAACGATAATTACTGAATATCACGCAGTAAAATAAGTCACTTAATGTTCACAGAGATTTGTTTGATTTCTCTTTATGTTTATAAGCAGTAAGTTGTTTCCCAATGGAGTAAAACATTATATTTTACTGCTTAGAGTTCTTTAACTGAGATAGCTCGATAAGAGGTAAAAAAATATTGTCTTTCTCTTAAATCGGACCAACATGAAAATAACTTATATTTTTATTGAGTTAAAAACAATATTCAAATGCGAGTGTTCTTTCGTTTTTTTTTTTTTTTACTATCACGAGATAGTAAAAAAAAGTATATTTTCAGCTTTCATGTTAAAACTTTCCATTCTGCCAGACATTCGGAAATGTTCATAAACTAACAAAATAAACTAGTTTTTCAACTAAATGAACTAGAAACAAATATTAAATGACCATACGAAACTGGCATGTTCAATACAAAGGAAAAACCGACAGAGAAATCGTTAATATTATTAGAAAGGAAAAGTTCATGATCTTTCCGGGTGCTCCCCCACCTAGAGAATAAAGAAAAAATATCAAGCAGTTTAAGATCGAAAATTCGCTTCTTCAGACCATCCATATATCAGAAAATACTGAATTCCTGACGTTGACATCATGATTGATGAAATCTCACTATCGAATCATTTTCTTCTGCTTTTTTTTCAATGACGCCTCATTCTTGTAATGTGCTCTTATACGGAATAAAAATAAAGGTTCCTAGGTATTGCAAAAAAGTGAGTTGTGTATTAACACTATTGATCCTTTAGAAGTAAAAATGCTTGACAGTATGCAATATAGTAGTTTTTTCAAACACAGATTGAAGTTTTAAAGAAAAAGATTCGATATTACCTACTTAAAGTGAGAAAGTCCGATCTTTGTTTGCATATACAAGTTTATCATTCTCTATATTTTGAAACGATATCTATTAACTCCAATTTTCTGATTTTACGAGCTCTGAAATTCACTGTTTAGAATATATTTACACGAAACCCTATTTTTATAGGGTAGGGTAGACCGGGGCATGTTTCCGCAGTGCCCTTTTTTTCAAAACGTGCCATAATTGGTGTGTCACCAGTAACAGATTGATGCTGCTCCCTAGCAAGTACTATCACAAGTTTTTTAGTGTCCTTCGCGCATTGCTATAGCATTTGTAGGAAGATACCTGTTTTTTTTGCCAAATTGAGAAAGTCTTGTGTTTAATTTGGTTATTTGAACTAAGAATGCTTAGGTAAAAATAAACAAATGTATGAATATTAGCAGAACTTTATCCTTGTTTGAGAGCAGTATAACTAAGTTAGATGTCAAAATAATTAAAAAACGCCGTTCTGTAAGTAAGACTGCGTAAATGTGCCTTGGGTAAGGGGCATGTTTACGTAACAGACATTGATATAAATATTTTTTTTTGATGCCTAAATACTCAAACAGGGAAAAATCTGAATGCAGAAACTGTAACTTTATTAACTGCTTTATAAGATCGCGGAGTCTAAAATTTCCTAGCCGGAAACTTGAAAATTAGAAAACCCATTGAAAAAAATCCGCGTAAACGTGCCCCGACCTACCCTATTCTTTCAAAAAATATAAGTGTACAGTGGTATGGCATACTATTAGATACACACTAATCATCGTTTAGAGCGAATCAATTCCGAAAGACTACATCTCTCATTTACACTGAACTGACGGGGCCTCGGTGGCTCAAAAGTAGAAGTTTCACCTTGAGAGCAGGAGGTCACGGGTTTAATTCCCCGCCAAGGTCATTTTTGTTATTTTATCTCTTTGTGAGGAATCTTTCTTGTGTTTTCTTAAATGTTAAGAAAGAAGCTAAACCGCTCGAGGCAATGGCTCCTCAAATATTGATAGTAATTACTCATTGAGTATGACACAACAACAACAAGAACACCAGTGAGATGACAAGAGTCATCGGATAGCAATATGAAAATATACATATGATAATAGCGTTAAGTGCAAAATGTATATGTTGGCAAACCATTAGAAGGATTTTTTATCTGTATTTGCGCAGTTCATGTGAAGACGTCGCACACCATAGTAGTCCACCCTTGTAAAGGAAGATGGCGTATGTACACACAAAGTACTCTATTCGGACCTTACACTTAGTTTTAACTTTGAAATGATGCAAGGTTACGAGATTTCGAATATATATCGTATACATACTATTTTAGCATAATGTAGTATTTAAAATTGTCGGTAACGAAATCATACCTAAGAATTACGACTGCACATAGCTAAGAATGTTCGTTAAATTAGGATTCACGCTCTATAGTGCACATGCACATAGCATGTTCTTCCAATAACAACTGTATGACTACAATTCCAATATTATTACAAGAAGTACACGGTTTGCGGTCTTTATTCTCGTTGCGGCGACTCCACCTGATTTACCTTAATTTTAAACTTTTTAACATTTTTTCATTACTAATTTAGTTGTAAGTTTGTCACAAATGCAAGTGCTCAATTTTTACGATAATCATTAATTGCGTCATCATATGAATTAATAGTACACATAGTATAAATCTTTATTTATAACATTTTCTTATATATATTATTAAATATTTAGATATATTATTATTTCTATTAATATTTCGCCACCAAGATTTCGTCCCTAGAAAAATATATTGGTCTAAAAATAACGGACTACTTTTAAGTTTGTTGTGAATAAACGCCGAATAGTACCTAATGATCACTTAATGTATTCCTTAACTATAATGATTCAGTTACAAAAAAGTGATTCATACATAACAAATACAAGAATTCATAACCTAGGTACTTGCCCTTTAAGTATGTATTGTTTATAAACGCATATTCGGGAAAAATTACGAAATTCCCATGCTACTGATTATCCATAACAAAATTTCATTAAGCTGCTTAAAACAAAGGTAAATAATATTACAACTACAATACATCTTAAACGAGTAATCATACATGCACTCGTGATTTTCATACTAAATTAAACATACTGTTTGTAAATTTCTAAGAGCTAGAATTTATGCGTGGAAAGTTTTCATCGCGTAATTATTCAGCTACATCCACGTCATTGATTTAATACACTGATTAATGGAACGTTAATATTTTCGCGAACGATGAAGCTTAGAGCTACGAGGATTCGGTCTTCTTTGTTGTTAACAAGAGTATCTGAAAGATTCATATAAATGAATATCTTGATGAAATGGATTGTTTCATTTCGAGTAACTTTCTGGGTAAACTAAATATTTGCCGTATATGCATGCAATTTATTAAGAATGATTAATCTTTCATGCACGATTGAATTATTCGTCTACATTATACAGAAGAAAATATAATCTAAATTAGGAAAGTATGAAAATGAACATTTTTAGACTTAGTTTCTATTAATTTGTGTGTGAGAGACAATGAAAAATACGGGCATTTGTGTTGAGTTTAAAAGTAAGAGCGCTTTCGAAAAGGTGAACTTTTATATATATATATATATATATAAATATGGTAGTAGGTATTGCCCCATAATTACAAAAGAACAAATAGTGCTTTTAAACAATAAGTTACGATTATGTTCTGAAAATGAGAAAAATGTTAAATTGATTACTGTAGAGCTTTATCCTGTTTTCGGCTAGTAGCTAATTTATTTTTACATTTTCTTCAATACTTTTAAAACAGTTTAATATAAGTTATCTTACTAATTGCTTTACTTAGGTAAAATATTTTACTCGAAATTTATATGTCGAAATATATAACTTCATAATGCTATATGTATCCATGCAAATATGTTTGACATTTTGTGTGTGACTATTTTTAGTTTTTCCATGAGAAAAAGCATTCCCTGAAATGTAGTTTAAAATGAAATTTTAGAACTAACGAAATGAAAATTAATTTATGAAACATATAAAACGACCAATGAGAATAAAAAAACCACGTGAAAACAAACTACAATGAAACTTCCTAAAAATTACATTTAGTTGAAAATGGCTACATGTAGCTATATACGCGTAAAAGTAACTACGAAATAGTTTTTAGTCGTTTTTTAGAAATTATAACATCAAAAAAGTTAGTTTTTACTGTCTGTTAATTATAGCGTTACTATCAATCATAAGATGGTCAAATTAAAAATTATCAAATGTAATCTTTATGCTGAAAAAAATTGCAGTTAAAAACCAACGTGAATAAAGCACAAAGCAGGTCGAAAGTACAACAAATTGATATTTCATAGAAATAGCTATTTGCTGTACTTTCTACCTAATTTGTGCTTTATTCACGTTTTTTTTTTTTTTTAACTTCAATTGCATAAGATGGTCAGTTTTTTTTAATCGATTATGAAAATTTGGTCTACTTTTATATTTTTATTTGTATGGTGGAAATGCATTTGAATCATAAATTTTAAAAACTTAAACAAGAAATTGCTAACTTTCACAGCGTAGGATGCATACTTATGCGGATGTGGTATGCACACAGGAGAAAAAAATAGTGTTTAATACAACTTTAAATGTACCATTTATACAATAAAAAATAAATAAGCAATACCAGGAGATATCAAAATGTATGGCAAAATCAAGGAAAAGAGGTGCTGCAGTTAAACGCTGTTTACGGATATTGTGTTACCGAGACAATTTCAGCAAAAAAGAGTAAATCATAGCCTTAAACATATTTTGCCTTTCTTTTTCGTTAATATTATAAGCATCACTTTACCAAAGTACAAAACGTGTTAATGAATATAATTTTTTACTAAATGAAGGGGGTCAGGGGAAAAAACCACGGTAGTCACATTTGATTCATTTTGAGAAAAACGAAATTTAAACTTTACGAACTCCCCCAGTATACTTGTTCTAAAATGACAATAATACATGGGCTACAGTGTTTTTTCACGAAAATTGCATATACTAAACGAAATTACACTTATTTTTCTAACAGGTGGTAGCATCAGTTTAAATTCAACAAAAAGTGGACTACCGCGGTTTTTCCCCCTGACCCTTCAAATATAATATAACAAAAAACTGACAAAATAAGCTATTTCAACAAAACACAGCACAAAATTATTACTGGCCGTTTAAACTTTACAAACAATCTTGGTCCCAAGAATGCATATCTTTCCCCGAATTCCACATGATAAATGTCGGGAGAAAAAATAAAATAAAATAAAAACAGCTGAATTCCTGATAGGAGGGAGAAAAATCTTTAAAACTGCCTGAGCCTCATTTGTTGTTCCAACCTCACGTGTAGGATTTAAAAACACAGCGGAAAAAATCGGAATCTTCATACAAGTTTTCTTTATTTTTTAAAGCGCAGAAATAATTCTTGCTTGGTCGCAGCTGGCATCTGAGGTTTCAGAAAGCTCTTCTTTGCTCACGCAAAAAGTATCAAATGCCTCACGTGTACACGCAATTTTTAGAGCAGTCATAGAAAAGAAGAAAGACTTCCTCAGGAGACCCACAAAATCTTCCCTTCTACGAAACCTATATTTCGCAAGTATTCGCTGACATTATTCATTGCAGAGTTGCCCGAAAAGCTCATTAAAAGAACATATTGTCTTAAGCGATCCACATAGTTTTTAATATCCTGACTTTTTTCCGTTGCCTTTAAACTAGTTAATCTGAAATATTGTTTCTTGCTGGAGGCGAAAGAGAATCGTTTTTATCGATTATGCTTGACAACACTAAGAATATCAATTTCGTGCAACAAAACTTATTAGCGTGTTTTAGTCATAAATCATTCGTTATAGCTAAAGAGGTTAGAAAAAGAGTTGTACCGAAAATTAAATTGCTCCATTAAATTATTTTAGTTCTTGATTTACGACAAGACAACGCTTTAGCTAAACTATTAATTTACATGTTAATAAAAACAGTAGAAATATGATAACATGTATTAAAATTGAACCTATGCGTAAAATATACCGATTTTTGAATTTGTTTTTCAGATAGAGAAATTAGAATTAGTGTTTTAACTTATTGTTCAGTTACGGACGTTTGTTAAAAAACAACTATGCAAACGGCCGGTCATATGTTAATGAAATATAAAATCATTATATTTTACACCTATTACAGCGGTGTTTGAAACTAAAAAATAGGTTCCTACACAAACCGGCAGGGCCATCTTAAGACATGTTGGGGCCTTAGGTGAATATACTCCGCCCCTTCCCCTAGAAAAATAATTTTACATGTGATAAAAGTTGATTTTTTTTTTTAACTTTGGGATCACTCAACTTAAAAGATTTAGTTAGATCTTCAAGGTAGGTCTGCTTCATTTTATATTAAAATAAATAAGTCTCTCGGAGCAAAATTCAGCTCATATCCTTTAAAAGACAAGAACAAAATATACTAATATATTTTTAATGCTTTAACATTTTATGTTTTTTCTTAAACTAATAAAACAAAAAGCGAAACAGGTATTTATCTAAAATTCACCACGAGGAGCCCAGGTGACCGCCTCTTTACCATCTCCCCACCCCGTTCGGACGGCCCTGAAAACCGGGTCCAGTTACATTTTGGAGCAATTCGTGGAAACCCACCTAAATTGATACTTGCTTCATAATGAAACTGCAACCACGGTTGTGATGTATGCGAATTGCACCAACTGGAGCCATTCCGAGATAGCAGAATAACGGATCAACGATAATTTTGCGGGCTTTGTAATATTTGTTTACTGTGATAAGAAAATTGAAAATCTCAATGCTTGTGAATTATTGATAGCAATTCATTTTCCGTAAGCGAAGAACATTAGGGAAATTGGAACTTCCACACAATCATAAGGAAAGATAGGGCTTAAATATAGGGATGAGAGAGAAATGAGCAAGGAATACAGCATGGCATTTCCACAGAACAAGGCTTAAAAGTTAAGGCAGAAAAAGAGGGGGAGGGGGCTATGTTCTGAAAGTTAGATTTAATGATTTTAGTTTTTCTTTGTGGTTAAATAAAAAAAAACCCTTTAAGGCAAAAATTTCAATAAAAGCGATCTAATAAAGCAAGTAAGCATTAAGTATTTTTCTAGCATTCAAGTACAATTAGAGTAATGGCTTTCAACCAATTTCAATTCACAAGGAATTTAAAGAAACTAGGGTGTTTCTTATCTGCAAGGATAACCCAAAAAATTATTTCTTATAGCCTATAAAAAACGTGATAGCTTAGAAGGAGTTACACAAAACTATACAAAAGCCTTTAAGTTGTTTTTTTACGTAAGAGCCGACTGGAATTTTAACATTTGTCATGCAATGGGAAGCATTTTTGTAGCCCAATACCACACAAGTCTACCACTCGAGGATAGGTGAGTTTGTCAATGTCCTGCATCAGACACACGTTCTTTCTCTCTCCTGAAAAGTAACGAAAACTGACCAGCGATTGTCTGGCTCTGGGGTACAAAATTTACATTAACAAATACGGCATCATTCAAAAAATCAACTGAAAATATGTGTTATGGCAAAAATCATGATTTAAATAGGTTATAGGATCGTCAAAAGAAATGATTACCAAAATTCCAATTCAAAGTGGCCTTTCGAGAGACAGAAAAAAATATTGTTGATCAATTCTCTCCGTTTCTTATCGATGGAATAAATGAAACACACGAACATTTAAGAAAGAAATTTGCAATTCTGAAATAAAAATGAACAAAATTAAACACATTTAAAATTATGGATGTGTACTGCGAGCATGGAAGCCCCTATTAAAGATGTTCAATGAGAGAGGGAGGACTCGGAAACGGCCATGGGATTCACATCCAAACTGCAGCCAGCTATCTTAGTGTATTATGAATGATATAGGATTATTAACGGTGAGTTAGCATCTCATACTGACAGGAGGAATTTTGATTTGAAGTAAAGTAAGAAATAACTAATGTGTAAATATTCAAAATAAGAGACTGGTCTACATTTGACACACTGGGTATTGCACCCACTGTGTCAAATTGAGACTGGTCAGACTAGTCCACATTTGCAGACACTTGGTACTGCAAGCATGAAGGCCCCTATTGAATAAGGTCGAGGAGAAAGGAAGGACTCGGAAACGGTCAAGGGATTCGCATTCAAAGTGCGGTCAGAGATCTTAGTACAGTATGAATGAGATGGGATTATTCGCGGTAAGTTAGCATTTCATACTGAGGGGAGAAATTTTGATTTGAAGTAAAGTAAGAAATAACTAATGTGTAGTGGAGGGCAAAGGGTAAAAACACAACACAATTTCACAGGAAAGCAACAAAAACCATGTCCACTTATAGGTAAATACATTGATTTCTCAAAGTCGGGGGGGGGGGCAATTGACCCCCCTGCCTCTCCCCCCCCCCAAAAATGACGGACCTAGAGACTGGTCCACATTTGACACACTGGGTACTGCACCCAGTGTGTCAAACAGACTAGTGAGACTGGTCCACATTTGCAGACACTGGGTACTGCAAGCATGGAGACCCCTATTAAAGGAGGTCGAGGAGAAAGGAAGGACTCGGAAACGGCCACGGGATTCGCATCCAAAATGCAGCTAGACATCTTAGTACAGTATGAATGAGATGGGATTATTTACGGTGAGTTAGCATCTCGTACTGACGGGAGGAATTTTGATTTGGAGTGAAGTAAGAAGTAACTGATGTGTAAATATTCAAAATAAGAGACTGGTTCATATTTGAATTTTCTAAGCAGAACGACCGGGATAACGATAATATAAAATTTTGCAAAGCATGGTAAGAGAAACTTTAAACACCGTTCGACTCAATTTGTCGATAAGTAGTTCTGAAATGCATATTTCTATCTACTTAATTTCCGTATTCGCAATCAAATCAAGGAATAAAAAAAAACGACGTGTATAAAATGCTATAATAGATCATACGAAACTTTCTTATGATTGTCGCATTAGGCACTTTTAATAATTAATGGGTTCGAAGTAAAGTATATTACTTTGTAAAATTTTCTAACATTCATACGTGAGTTCCTAAAATAAATGGTACAAGAAGTTTTCACTTTCCGATACTTCTTTATTTCTTTGAAAATAATTACTCCAGAAATTATTTCTTATTAGGAGCGAAATATAATTATTTTTATCAAGCGAGGTTGACAGCTTTATTGTGTCATTTTATGAAACACAGCTTATTAAGACGTTCGGCGATATAATTCATACCGCACAACTTAAGAACAAAATTAAGTACCATGTAACCTAATTACTTCATAAAATTAACTTTTAAGCATCATAAATATAGCAGACAGGGTCTTAAGAAGAATCGCATTGTTCATTTTCTTTGAAAATTAATGTTTTCCTCTCAATGCTAACGTTTATGGCACAAATAATGGCAATACACGCAAAACAGCTCTAAGTCATCTTTAACATAAACACAAAAATTAGACTACTTCACTTATTTTTGCAACAAAAAATATCCCCCCCTCCGCTTTTTTAAGTATCTAAGTATCATGTTTGCTCATTATTAAGGAGGGGGGGGGGTTGAAGTAAAAAAATCAATTATACAATAATATGGACTAAGTTGAACTTAAAATCTTACAGTAAGTTAAATCAATTTCGAAAATGTGGGCAAGGAAAAAAAAAACTACTTCAAATTGATTCTGCAGAGAAGTGTTTTGCAAATTTAATGCATAGCAAACACTAAAAATTAAAAAATGTAACTCTTTTTACGCTGTTTTATTTTTAATACGATGATATATTTAGGAAAGTAATTACAAGTTCGATCCGTCAATGAAAAAAAAAATGATTCTTTGAAAGGAATAAAAAAGGAAAAGTATTAAAATAAATACATTAAACAATCTCAGTATAATACTGAGTAGCTAATTTCTTTTAGTACTAAATTTAATGACAGCAAATGATTTCGTTTCGGTAGCAAATAATGTTTGAAAGTACGATCTAAATTTCATTCTCGATGTAAAAAAACTATTATTTTCCAGTTTGGCAACATTTAAATATAAATAAAACGTTTCCGCAATGATTTATTCGTTAAAAAATTCCATTCTGGTGGAATAAAATGTAGTAATTTTACTATTATTTTCATGTTTACTTAATTTTGAAATTCTGCATTGAAAATATTTTTCTTGTTGTTCAATTTCCGCTATTGTTCTCTCTTTTTCGTTTCTTTTCTTTTTCTTTTATTCTTCTCTTTTTCTTTTACAAGCTGACGGCTTGACCGTAAATTTTTCAATTAAAAACTTAATACGCTTGCGTAAGAAAAAGCAACAACTTGCCCTTTTTTTTCAAAATAATTTGATATCGGTTTTGCAATAAGTATTAATTCAGTTTTTACTAAGTTTAATATTTATAAATATATATATATATTCTTCTGAAAAAAATTCTTTAAAGCCTGAAAGGTCTTACTTAGTAAAAAAGAGATCGTTAGTCCAATTGGCATTAATATAAGAAAAACTTGCTTATATTTGGATTTATTTCTTGTTCCATATTTGTTCTTAAGTTAAGTATGTACAGGGTGGTTATAAATTAACGTGGGGTGTTTGGAGCCCTCTAGCGTGTGAAGTACTGGGGGAAATATTGCCAAATTTCATGGGCGCACATATTAGACCATGGGATTTTGATTTCTGAAAAAAAGTTTAAAAAACCACCACCAAGGAAAATTTTGGCGCTGTAAAAGTGTATTACTCTCCCAAGTAGCACACTTCGTTTTTTAAAGGTTGTAAAATGGTTATTAACGTTGTGACAACGGATTAAAAACGTTTATAAAACGTTAAAACGTTTTTTGTGCTACCTGGGCTGATTGACGAAGAATTAAATGCTGCTGAAAACAATATGCATCCATTCATTTTGTTTGCAAAAATGGCTTTTTTTTATCTCAAATGTAGTTCAATGTTATCATCATTGTGAAGTTGCAAGGACTGGATACGATGTATAACATTTTCCACAGCAGCTCGTAACATAGCAGAATTTATTTATCTGACTTTTAAAGTTACAATATCTTTCAAACTTGCTGTATCAGAAACATGTCTTTGATGAACAACACTTTTCAGCTATCCCCATAACTAAAAATCATATGGATTGAGATCGGGCGACCTTGGGGGCCATGCCGGAAATTCTGCGGCGATTATATTAAAACTTATTTGCAAATAACAATCATTTTTTCTTTGCGAAATGCTTTGTACAGCATTTTTTCAAATTTAATTCGCGGTATTCAGAGTAATGCACTGTTACAGCGCCCATTTTCTCCCTGGTGAAGAGGTTTTAAATTTTTTTTTTTTTTTTAATTTTAGAAATCCATATCCTATGGTCTAATATGTGCGCCCATGAAATTTGACAATATTTCGCCCAGTACTTTGCACGCTAGAGGGCTCCAAACACCTCACGTTAATTTATAACCACATTCTATATGTCATTAACTTTCATGGAAGTAAAATAAACACTTATGGACAATTCTTACTGAAGTAATTATTAGATGAACTGATATAGTATTACATATTAACGTTTTCTGTCCCATTTCTGGAACAAAAATATTGAAAATGTTTATGCTTTATCCCCTATCCATTGAATAATATAAGAACATCAGAAAATGGCCATGGATTAAGTTTTCTGAGCCACAAACAATTAATGGACTCAACAGCAAGCTTGAAATACCAGCGAGTACTCCAGATACTTTGGCAGCAAATTTTCTTCCCATCGCTAGGTCATTTTCTCACTCGGTATTTACAGGCGAGTGATTTTGATCTGGGGACAATGCTGGGTAATTAAAGAGGATTTTCCTCCAAGTAACATAAAACTACGTCTAAACTAAACCATTTCGAGAATTTGTGCTGTAGAAATTAGGATTGTCGTAAACTCTGCGTCTTTAAAAGCTTGAAATATATTTGGGGTATTCATATATGTTTATAATTTTATTTATTAAATAAGAATTACGGAATGATTTGAAATATAATAAATCTGTTTAAATATATATACTAGATTATTATCATGACGATTTCTGGGGATCAATTTTACGTATTTGAAGAGGTTTTTGTTCAGAGGGCTATTTTTATCTTTGAAAAATACAAATTAGCATCGGCAAAACTTAACCCCACAGCGAAATAGTGACGATGAAATTCGATAAGGAACCTGACAGTGACATCGATTTCATATCAAAAGCACACACAAAACTGGGACACAATTTTTTTTTTTTTCAGATGAATTATATGCTAAGTAATTTGTTAATTAAAATATTTTGCGAATACCGACACTAAAAGCTAGAAAATGGCAGAAGGGTAAGATCCCACCAATAGCTGTATATCTTTATACACTAGGTGAATTTTGTATCAAGTAATAGTAAAGGGTTTTATAAAAAAAACATTTACTGATGTTTCTTAAAACAGCACAAACAAATCAATACTTTTGTGTTTGTGAGATTTTTTTTGAAAACTATAAACTAGCAATTTTAGTTTATTACTTTAAAATTAGTTATATTACCATTATATTAGCTGTATTATACTGTAAAAAAGACAGTAAAATACTGGCAGCAGAGGTTTCAGTTTAAAACACTAAAACGCACAGTAATAAACTGAAACTAGCAATTTTAAGCTTATCACTGTAAACAAACAAATTTCCAGTCTACTACTCTTAAATTAGCTATATTATATTGTAGAAACAGCATTTATTTTTTAAAAATGCAGCTGTCTTGGTCGCTATACAGTGCGTCCCAAAAGTTTAGAGACAACAAGGTTTCCAAGTTTTACGAGAGAAAAAAAGAAACAACGATTTCAACACAACTTAGAATCATGAAAAATATCCATACAATAATAATATTTTTAATTAATTTAATTATACAATCACAGATTTTGTGATAATAATTAAAACTCAAATTTTACTGTCCCAAAAATTTATAGACAGCTCATTATATTAATTTTAACATTCAAAATTTTAAGCCGTCTTTTCTAATAACTTCAAAAACACGATCAGGCATACTTAAAACAAGATTTTGAAGATCTTCTGGCTTTAATGAAAACCAACTACGTTCAATTTGCAGCCTAAGATCTTGAACTGTTGTAAACTGTCTTCCATTAGCATATACATCTCTCGCTAGTATTCCCCAGAAGTTTTCTATTGGGTTTAGGTCAGGACTCGGGCTGGCCATTCCATAACAGTTTCTTGGTTTTGTCTAAAACATTGCATTGTTGGATTAAACGTGTGAATGGAGCAATTGTTTTGCTGGAATAAACATTCGTCCCTACCTAGCAACTTTCCAAATGGCAATAACTGTACATTAAGAGTTCTCTGATAGTCTTCGGAGCATTGGCGACCTTTCAAAAAAGCAATATCGGTTGTTCTATTGAAAAAAATGTTCCCCACACCATGAGTGAACCTTTTCCTTGTTGCCTGCTGAAAAAGGTTCGGGGTTCTTTGCAATATCGTACTAGTAATGTGCCCAACCATCCGGACCACCTAAATTGAACTTTTTTCATCACTAAAAATAACACTTAACCATTCATTTGTCCAATTCATATGACTACGAGCCCACTGAATACGAGCGTTTTTATACCGACTTGTTAACCTCGACGAACGACGTAATTTGCGATATTCAAGAAATGCACTTGCCTGTAGGCATCGATGTACTGTTGATTTTGACACTGAAAAGTTTACCCTTTTACAAACGGACCGTGTTGACGGATTCTGGGTCGAAACTAATTTCAAAATCTCTCTGTCTTGCCGCTTAGTTGTTTTCTTTGGTCATCCAGAACGAAATTTTGCTTCAAAACTATTACCTTTTGACAAGATTTGATAAATACCAGCCCTACTGCATCCAAATTTACGTGCAATGTCCACTACTTTCCAACTATGAGCTTTCAAACGATAGATTTTCAAAATTTCTGTTTTAGAAAACTGCACATAGCGGGGCATCTTGACCAATCTTCAGAAACGGAAACACGTGTTTGTTTTTATCTCGGAAAACTTGTGCGTCACAAGTAAATGACCTTGTAATATGCAAATTTTGAATACCAATACTTAAATCAGCTTTTAATAACAATTGTTTATATACTTTTGGGACAGCATTTTTTCGTTTATATTTTTTAAAATTAAATATATGATCAGTAAGAGTTGCTTAAGTGTTTTGATAATTTTTTGAAGTCATTAAATATTTGCATAAATAATTTCGTCTCGCTTATTCGTTTAATTAGCTTGTGGTGTCAAAAACGTGGTTGTCTATAAACTTTTGAGACGCACTGTAACAACATATACACGTGAATGGTATTTCTTAGATGCACTACTCTATACATAGTGATATTTTAGGTATATCTCGCAGCCTTCGTGAGTCTAGTAAGCTTGTAATGTTTTATTAAATTCGAGATATTTTTTATATTTAGCTGAATTTAATCTTAGAATAGAAACAGTGTATCTGAGGAATACTGGCGATTGTTAGAGTTAACTCTTGTAACATTTGATTTTTAATGTTTTATGGAAAGTTTTTAGTTGTTCGTTTGTTTGTATGTTTGTGTTTTGCTTCTACATCAAAAACGTTTCTAAAATGTTTCCAGCTGTATGGAACAGTGGTAAAAAAAAGTAATCTCTCCCCTTAATTCTAGTGTTATAGCTTTTAAACTATTTAAAATTCAACTGAAAATAATTTAGTTATAAAGTGAATAAGGTAAGAAAGAATTTCATCAGTAAAAACTCTGTCGACATAAATCCTTCAGTTCCATCAGCGTTATAAGGAAATGAATGAGAGAGAATGTCAAACAAAGGAGTCGATGGGAATATTTTTCCATCTATTTCAATATTTTGCTTCCAATTTTGTTTATTTTTATAACTTTACATTTTGCAATTCAGTTTTCTTAATATGAAATGGTATTTATATTTTTGAATTAATGTTATACTTACCATGATATTTTTCAAAAATTTAATACTTTTTTGTGGTTAAACTTGATTTAATAAAAATCTTTCTACGAGATTAAAACTTATAGTAGCGCATATTTTTTAAAGCAAAAATAAAATCGAAACGTCTCAAAATAATTCATTCGCAATCAAAAAAATCCTAATCCAAAAACTACTTATAAAATTCACAAATTATTTCTCCCCACTTTGGGGGATGATAATTAAGATTTGAGCGAATTCAAGACTAAATTTACTGACACAGGAAACCGTCATACAGTGAAACAAACAGTTATATTAAGAACGCACACAGAAATAGCAAGTAAGTATGAAAAGAGCACAAGATTCAAATAATTAGCAAGTCGAATTAGTGTCAGGATAACAAACGTTGTCTGGCTATTTACTTTCTCACAGCTTTCCTTGTTTTGGAGTGCATTATTGCGTGTGATCTTTCTACTCTTCTTCAGCATAAAAATATTCATAAGATTTAATTAGTTTTGTGAGAAATTTTGTACAAGAAAAATGTCACCAGTTCTGTTGCTTCAAATTTTACAGAATAAATACGTTCGCGATTACTTTATGGATTAATTACGGAAAAAATACTTTTTTTTAACCATAACTGCTTAGTGTATAAGTTAGGGGTCATTAGATGCTATTCTTCTTACCGACACGACAGCGATAAATCGTACACGATTGTCGTCATCCGACATTGGCTCACGCAAAATGCATTAATATATACTATGCGCTTTTTCACCTCCCGATTCGAGGCCGATTGTGTCGTCTTCATTCGAATGATGTCAATTGTCACAGTCGTGTCTGATTTAATCCGTCTCGCCTTTAAAATCGAGACGACATTCATTCCTCTGTTTACTTTTTTCGAAATCTAGCAATGGCGTTTAAATTCGACATATCTGCATTAATAAACATAAGCTTCAATTTACAGATGATAAATAAAGATATAGCAATAAAATAAGTTTCATTACTGTTGCTCAGACGAGTTTTAATGCTACAAAAAGGCTCAGATTTTTATTCTGATAGTGTTGGTGCCGCAGAGCGGTAAATGGCGAATCTATTTCCCAAGACATTTTATTTTATGCCCAAAAATGAAATTTACTGTAATAAAGCGATGGTGTTCAACGATGAGACAATTAATAACGAAACATATTTATTAATGAATTTTCTTCACAAAAAAAAAAAAAAAAAAAAGAAATAAAAACGAAATGAGGACATACCCGCTTAGTTACTAAAGATCATTCCAATTATGAAAACAAAACAAAAGTACAATATTGCGACGACCAACTATATAGCGCACTGCGGACTTAATTTTAAAAAGTTCTATGGCAACCCTTTGGGAGTATTAGTGCACTTGGCGAATATATTCGCCATTTATCGCTCTGCTGCACCAACAGATAGCATGCGTTTCGTTCTTAGTAAATAAGGGGAGAATGTAATAAAGTTGTGAATATCATGCACTCAATATCGTTTCTTCGATTTGTTTTATTTTTCTGCGGAGGTAAAGTAAGCATAACAGCCGTAATCTGTAAAATAGAGGATACATAATATACGTGAAAGCTCAGTGTTGTCTCGAAATGAAATGCTGGGGAAAATGACCCGTTCTGGGAAACGATATAGGTTGAGTGAAAAAACAGTGCTGTAGACGACATGACACGTTACTTATCGTTGCAGTATTAGCATCCAACTTTCGTCGTTGTCGTGTCGTCAAGTGAAAAAGCGCCCTTACTTGTCAGTTCAATAGTTATCTCGAGATTTGGCTAAAATTTTGTGTTTTTTTCTATTGTAGTTAGTGACCATATGAGTTTGTTTTCCGATATGAGGCATGGTTTTTGTTTTGCCTGACCCTCAAACTTCCAAAAAATACAAAAAACTATTTATGTCATTCGTTAAGCCTAATCCTTCATGTATACTTACCTACCTTTTCCAGCAAATTGAGCATGATGCAAAAATATTGTTATACCTCTAAAAATTCTCAGATATGTTGACGAAATCATAAACGCATGGGTCAGTCAAGTTAATTTTTCATAAAGAGGTACAATTCCTTTTCGATAATTTAGGCATTAAAAGTATCCCGAAAGTTGTGTTTCATCATTATAACGAAGAAATTTTTATTTCATTTTCTTGTCTCTTTTATCGCACAATATATTCACGTTAGTTCTAAAATCTATGAAAACTTGTTTCAAAGTATTTTTTATCTAAATCAACTTCAAATCAAACATATATGTACCTTTAAAGTGCATTTTTATCACTATTAAGTTATTAAAATCTCTTTATTTTTCGCCTGAGAAAAAGACGTCGTTTCTAAGTAAAAAAATTGGGTGCAGTATATCCTATTCAGGCTTTCGCGCCAATAAAACTAATGAACGAAAAAAAATCGGTTACAAAATCTGGCAAAAATACCAGCTATTGAATAAAGATGTTCTTTTTGTCTTTAAATTCTGGTCTATTTTTTATAGATCCGTTTACTGTTAGACCAAGCTATAAAAAGTATATACAGATCTTTATTTAGCTATACCTTTAAAAACTATACCTTTAATACTCGAAAATTCAAATAAGTCAGCGCTGAGAGTGATTTTGATATAGCTCAACTACGGAACATTTACGAAAAACAAAAAATAAAAACACATATTAATGCGAATTTAATGAACTTACTCGTATAACATGTTGACTCAAAGAAAGAAAAAATTATGAAGAAAGTTGCTTTTAATTGGTTAAATGGTAAAGTTGGTGGCAGTGTTAAAACAAAATTATTAGCATCAGTAAAAATTGCTGCAGGTAGGATAATGCACAAGCAAAATATCTTAATAAACTGAAACTTTTAATAAGTACTGCTAATTAATGCAAATATTTTCGAATTTTAAGAAATTATTACATTTTGTACGAGAAACTTGTACATTTTCTTTGCTGAAAATATTAAACAAACAATTTTGTCAATTTATAACATTTTAATTACGAAATTAATATTTACATAGTAGACACAAAAGAAAAATTCAAGTTATTATGTTATATTACTCTAACTAGTATTTTAAAAGCTAAAAATTTGCTTAATATATTAAATTGCATTTAATCTTAAAGTAGCTACGTAATTAAAGTAGATAAACTATCTTAAACAACTACGAGGAAATAATTGTGAATAATGTCAGTACCCCTAAGGCAAACAAAATTGCTCACACAAAATTTTCTTTTGCTTGAGTACTATCTTCAAATTTTACTTTGATTTGTATTTAACATATTTACTCTCATTAAAATGATACAGTTCATGCTTTATCCTTATTTAAATGAATCATCTGCTAAACTGCAAATGTTCTTTTTAATACATTAACCCAAAATTCAACAATTTAGGAAGAATGCGCCTAAGGGCAGAGTAAAGTTCATTGCAGAACATTTTCTTTTTATACTTCTATAATTGGTTTAAATTCCCATTGTAGCTGAATATTTTTTCTAAGGAAAACATGAGCATAAAGCGTAACCATTTCGATGGATGTTTTACGACAGATTTTTCATTACTAATGGAGAACCAAAAATATTCTATCCAATGATTTAATAATTGAAAATGCGCATCTATCACATTATGAAAGCACAAATGAAGCAATTTTGTTTTATATATTTAAACTTGATTTATAAGCGGTTAAGTAATCGATTTATTTCCAAAATTATGTCTAAACTTAATGACTTATTAATTCAGATTTTTAAACTAAGTGAAGCCTCGTTTAGTTGTTTGGTTTAGTTCAACCGATTATTTTTCCACTCTAAATTTTTATGTAATTATTTAATATAAAATGAAAAGTACATTTTCACACATAAAAAAATCTCACTCTCCCATGACCTGATAATTCCATTATCTTACAAAAAATACCCTCTGTGACTTTTAAAAATAACCAAACCTCGGAGGAGTCTCCTTGAAAATGTTATGCACTTGCTCTACAGCTGATATTTCTAAATTACTCTTCGCTTACTGAATAAGTCATTTTTTCGCAACTCAAGTGCTCGTGTGTAGACATTACTACTGGTAGTGATGGTTAAAGCTAGGTAAAACCTTTCGAGCATTTACGCATGCGTCATGTCTTTTCTGATCTTACCAAAATAGGTGTGTTAAGTGGTGGGGTATGGATGGAATAACAAAGTTGGCGGTGTGTTCCATGTTTCTTAGGGTGAGTCGAAAAAATCGATTTTTTATTTCGAAATCGCATTACCTCTCAAAAGTTGTGGTTTAGTATCCACAACTTGGGAAAAATAAGAAAATAATTCTAAGTTGACGTCTTCGGTTCGCGCATGAGGCTAAAAGTTGGAAAAAATGTTAAAAATGGAAATTTTGAAAAGGAAAAAAGAATTGTAACTTTTTATAATGCAAACACCATAAGCTGTAAATATTTTGTGCATTTTTAATCTAAAAAAATATTTTATAGCTTTTACATACGATCTGTAGTTTGCACATCAGCCTTAAATTGGGCTAAAATCGCCTACAATGTCAAATTTCGAAAATATCGATTTTTTTTATTTCGAAATCGCATTACCTCTCAAAAGTTGTGGTTTGGTATCCAAAATTTGGGAAAAATAAATAAAAAACCTAAGTTGACTACTTCGGTTCGCGCATGAGGCTCAAAGTCGGAAAATATATGCTAAAAATGGAAATTTTCAAAAAATAATTTGAAAAAAAAGCAATTTTTTTTCTACCGAAACTGCTTTAAATTGTTAGTAGATAACATAAGTTGAACCCAAAAAATTATATATAACTTTTAGAAGATACATTCTGTTTGTGCATAAGGCTCAAGATATGAAAAAAAATGTCAAAAACTAAACCAGAACGCACTATGTCGGTGCTGTGCCGGTATATTTTTGTTCTACAGCCGACTTTTCTAGACATTACACATATTCTAGGAGACAGTTCGAAGTCCCTGCAGTCTGCACTCCTTTGGTTGTCACTTAGTCAGCTAGACCCGCCAAACAAACAGCATCTTTAATTAGCAACTGAAAGTGAATCAAAAAGTGCAGCGTGTTTAGCTTTGGGTGAGTTTTTTTTTTTTTTTTTGTAACTTTATAGCATATTTTTGTGCTCAAGTTTTGTTATACTGTTCTCCGTTCTCCGAA